>OMLM01002156.1:18615-40635 GCA_900302695.1 Helostoma temminkii | reverse complement strand
AACACCACAAAGAAGCTTAGCACAATGCCATAGAAACCACGTTACTTACTAATGTTATGGCAATGTAACCGCAGAACAACACTGACACATCAATGCACAAATAGAAAAGCTCACACTTGCATAGCCTACAACATAGGCTCTGCATAGTTTCAACACAGAAGCATAAATCAAGATTTATTAAACATCATGACAGTGCGAGCAATTAATGGATACCATCTAACCCAATTTGACAACAGGACATAGTATTTGCCAAAACAGTCAGAAAATAACATGTGAACTCATTACAGGAGATCATAAAGTTAAAATAGTAGGTGCAGTTGCTTTTTCATCAAGATGATAAACACTAAAATATTCAGCAACAGCACTGAACAAGTGCCTGTGCAATTGTAAGCTGACAGCAAGGATGACTATAAGTGAGTGGCACCATTCACAGTCGGCAGCTCCACTACAGCTTTTACACTTGTGGAAAATTGTGGTTTTCAGTGTCAAGAGAAAATCTAAACACCCGTCTGGGTGCAACCAGGATGTTCAGGTCAGTCTCGTAAATGATTCACAGCAAATGTAGAAATGAATTATTAATACTATCAGTTGGAAATCCACTGACATTATTAGTGTTGGAATTTAGGTATAATTACATTAAAATGAAATTTACAGCACCAAGGGAATAACAATGGATTGAAGGCAGCTGGAGTATTTGTGTTGGCAGAGGATGACAATTACAGCAAGACCTGCAATCACAAACCGTCAAGACTGAATGAAATGAGCATCAATGGCTAATGGGTTTTATTAGGGAGTTTTTTTCAGTGGGGGAGCTATCCAGCATAAGTGTGGAATGGCATGCATACACATTACATGAATAAAACATCACCAAATGTGCCATCAAATTCTCTAAATGTCAGCCTGAAACCTAGATGTGTTGCACTTTAGCTTTAATATGATTGATACTTCAAAGAATATTCAAAAACAAATTCACTATACACTCTCTGTCAGACATACACTGTCTGCACTGTATAAAAAAATACACTCGTGGCAGTGCACGTAAAGTGCAAGTTAAGTGCTTGTGTAGGCGCCTGGGCTGATTAATAAAGGAGCATATTCATTCGTTCAGATCAATGTGTTGGATGACTAGAAACTGTGGCTACATTGTTCATCAAATTACACTTCATTAGTGACAGCTAAGACCACCTGACACCATCGGCATGTGTCATTTGACCAATAAATTACTTGTCAGCTTTGGCTAGAAATTAAAAGCTACTAGCTAAATGTTTTGTACACTAACTCACAAACCCTAATTTTGACTCTGCACACCTACTTTGCAACACAAGCATGTTGAGCTAGACAGAACACATCAGAGTGCACACTTTAAATTATAATGGCTGTCCTAATTTACAACTTTTTTAGCAAATTAGTAGACGTTAAACAATTACGATGACGTAAACATATCTTCATACTAATTCAATGCTTTAGCAATACGACTGATCTGAGCAACACATGGTACAAGACAACAAGGAGGACTGTTGACGGTGCCCAGCGGAGAGAGAGAGGGAGAGATGAGAGTGGTCAGCTGATTTGACTGCTTAGAATAGTATAGCAAAATTATTTTAGACAGGTATCAGATGGTATTTTTATGGCTAGGTTGGCATGGTGACAAGTAACCTTGATTGCTGATCAAGTACATAAAACAGAGGAATTCAAATGCTGGAAAGTGTGACATTAGTTGATCCAACTTATATGAATGTGTTGTTTGTAATACACAGTAAAATTGACTTGAAATGATTTTGTTAGTAATATTGTACTAACTGTATTTTGTTCATTTTAGATTTTTTAAGGAATCAGTTAGCACACCTTTTTTCAAGTAAGGATAACCAATAAGAATTTACAGTGAAGACGTCATGAGGTTGTTTAGCTGTGTTGTAAATGAACACAGCTAAACATACAAATTGAAAGCAAATACAGACATTTTGAACTAATGGTAGGAATAAGAGATGTGCTTTGTTGCTTTAAGGAACAGTTTTCGAAGAGTGACTAGGCCGTCCTGCTCAAGGACACTTTGACATGCTAGAGTTAGGTGCATGTGTGCGTTATGCTGACCTGTGTGCATGTTCGAGGGCCAGCTGGGGTTTCTTCATCTTCAGATAGCAGACCACCAGCCTCGCTTGGATGTAGCTGAAGACAAGATTGATGTCCTCAGGGTCTGTGCACTGCATGTCCTTCAGCATGTGGCCTTTAGAGGAGAGCTAGAATAAGAGACCATGAGTCAGGGGTTGCTGTGTGTGGCAGCACAGTCTAATTAAAATTGAGCAACACAGCAATCATCATTTTTAGCCTCAGATCACTTCCTAGGTAAAGGCCCTTTGTGTCAGTTGAATACAGGAACTGTATGAAATCAGAGCAGACATTTGCAGAACTAAAGTTTGGGGAGAAAAAAGTTTTATCTCCAGATTGTAGCTGACCAGTATGCCAAATGAAACTGAAAAAATAAAAATGACGAAAAATGGCAGCCACAGTAATCATTTGACCTTTAGCCTAATAACGAAGCAGAAACAATGAGTAAGTTTTAGCTCTGAGTGACAGTGCTGAAAAGGAACAAAAGTCTGACTTTATACAAGATAAGCAGCAATATAACTGATTAGTACATTCTTTCTTGCAGCCATCTTAATGAGGGCTGCTGCTATTATCTGTGCCACCTTTGTCTTGGCTTTTTAAGTTGGAAAGCTGAATGAGCGTGGCCATCAGAATGACGACACGTGGTGAATTCAGCATTAATATTTTGCTTCACACTTTTTTTAAGGAGGCTGTGTTTTAAAGTTGCTGAACAATTGCTAGTGTGGACATGTGGTGATTACATGACAAATAGGAATATAGACTGAGAAAGGCCAGTAAAGTGCTGTCTGCACGAGCGCTCTAGTTTAGTGGACTGAAACATCATCATCATGGCACTAAGACTTTGGTTTTAATTCAGTGCCAAAATTTAACCATAAGAGAACCAAATGCCTTTTTATCACATGTATTAGAAGCATTAAAGCTGCTTCTCTACATACAATATGCAAAGAGGCTTTAGAAAGACATTGACTCTATATTAGACAGATTTATTTCTGGCAATTCTGGAAAACAAAGACTGAATACTTCCAAACACTGATTGTGTTTGTGTGTGATTGAGTTGTGCTGAGTTGAAACCAGCTAGGATTATTACACGTGTTTTATTTTGACAGTTATGACTTTTGATAGTTATGAGTATTACTATCGCAGGCTAATTAATATTATGTTTTACAACATTTTAGCTTGTTACTATCCAGTAAATAAACTGAAGATGTTAAACTAGGTAACTAGCTAACATGAAAACAGACAGTGTTCTCACAGATCAGAAATGATTTTGGCACAGTTTCTGGATGTTGTGTAATGTTGATGTTAATATTAGTGTATTAAAAACTGTCAAAAAGGCCTTGTCCTCATTATTTCTAACAACCAGATAGTGTATGCCCAGTGTGTAATTCACCTTTATGTAAGTCACAGTCAAATTAATGCATAACTAAATATTTAGTTAAATGGGTGAATGGACAAATTCATTCTAATCTTGCTGATTTTCAGTTACTAATATTTAAAATCAGAAAGACTAAAACAAAGTGGGAAGCCAGCGGTGCATAGCATGTGGTCATTTTTCATTGTGATTAGAATCTTCCCTTATTAATGATTTAAAACTATGAATGTTTAGTATTACACTAAACTAAAAAATACTTTTTGACCCTGTAAATATTATACTGGTACGGTGACAAGAAATTATTATGTTGGTCATTTTAATAAAAAAATGTACCTTACCGTATTTAATGTGTTACTTTGTATTTGTAAGTAATTTTGTATATGTACATTTGGATACCAGTAGCAACTAACTAAGTGTCCTTGTAGACTGACTTTGAGTGGACAACAAGCAGAACACTGTTCAGTTGGTCTTTTTATGGGAGCATGTCAGCATGTTTATGTTCTTGGTGTTTTTTTTTGTTTTGTTTTTTTGCTTGTTTACGTACCTTGACCACTGAAGTCCACTGAAGACATTAATGTTACTCAGTGTATGAGCCAGCTAAGAGTAGCTCTCTATGTATCATTGACTGAAATTAACTCACCAACAGGCTAATGCTCTTTCATTACATTTGTGTTTGGACTTGTGCTTCTTAAATTTTTGGTATATTAGTAGTTTCAAACACACACAATTGAAGACTGGAGTGACCGTGATCACACAGTGGTCTCACCTAGATGGGCTGGGTCAGTGCCAATCTGGCTTAGTCTGTGGCAGAGCACATTAATTTGCACTCCTCACTTACAGGCCTGTTCGCCCCCATAAATCCACTGCTGCAAACTGCTCCACTTTCATTTGTGACTAAAAAGTGTGTTCTGTGTCAGGATTGGGCATGCTTCAGGCTGGTGTGAGCTGTACCAGAGGTTAGAGAACAATAGAGCAATGCTCCCTCACCATTCCACCTGTTTTTGTTTTTGTTTTTTTGTTAATTTTTTTTTTTTTTTTTTTTGCTGTTTCTTTTTTTACCACATTGATTCCTGGTTGTTTTGATTTGACTTGTTTTTGACAGAATACAAAGGACTTGAAAATAGATGTCTAACATCTGAAATTGTGTATTCGGTGTCATGTGGGATAGGATTGACTCATCTGGAGTGAACCTTTTTTTCCAGACTGGACATCTACACCCCCAAATTTCTGCAGATACTCTGTCTGGGACAAAAAGTAGTTTCTTCTCTAAAATTGTCATATCAGCTTTTCTGACAAATAAATGTTATGTTTTTGTTTTCCCTCACCAGTATCCTGCTTAGATAACATTTTAGACATTCTCTGATTATATGTTGTTTTGTAGCAGACACTGACACTGACCCAGTGGCTTTATCTCGTCCTGCACATGTGCACGACCGTGTTATGTACAGTAATGTTCTCTTCTGTCTGTTGAAATACCAGCATGTGGAAGGTAGATGAGATGCTGTCATACGCAGCTTGATAGTTTCATGGAGTCTTATCAAAGGTTACCAAGAAAATCTTGACAGCACATTTAACTGTGACCGTACCATGAAAAACGCCCAAGATAATGAATGAATGGATTTCTGGCAACATGCATGTCCTTGTTGGACCATACACTACCACCTCCTGGGTGCAGTCGGGCAGCAATGGGCAGTGAACAGTAAAATGTGATGCTGGTTTAAATGTATGTGTAATTCACAACATTAACAGTACGTTTGCAGACAATGTGGGGAGTGTTTGTGTATGTTTTCATGCTCTCAAGGACGTACCTGCAGGGCATTGCAGAGGGAGCTCACGGCTGCTGAGTATTCATTCGTATTGCAGAACAAATTGGCATCTTGTAACAGTTTAAATAGCCCTTCATCAACTGGAGGCAAAAAGTCAAGATTAAGTTCACACCTCTGATCACTTGATTTATAGGCCTGGCTCCCTGAGAATGAAGAAGAAGCAGGTAACGTGTGGGAGAGGGAGGCCTGGACAGAGGGTGAGGATGGCAAGGATTTGTTAAAGGCAGGTAGCATCTCTATGCCAAAGGCCAAACTATGCTCCACATTCCACAGTCTCCTCAGGGAGATGATCTTGCAAGCAGGGGAAGTGAGGTTACTCCTCTTGGGAGTGTGTTTAGTTGGTGTCTCTCCTTTGTCACCTCCTAAGTTGTCTTTGTCTTCTTCCTCCTTTCTTTTATCACTGCTGTCACTCTGCCTCGTGAATCTTTTAACCTCTTGTCGTGTGTTTTCAGCCATGGCAGGAGTGCTGGAAGATGCTTCTGTTGCTTCTGTCTGTGGATCTGTCGTCCTCTTGCTTCTTTGTTTCTTTGTTAGCCGTTCTTGTTTATCAGTCAGTGATGGGGCTAGACAGAGATAAGTTTCATTACACAACCTCTATCCTAGAAATTTCCTAAATAAACATCTACTGTAGTTAGATAATATTTTGATATTATTATTTTGCTGAAAATATAAAATCATACATAAGACACAAACCCTGGTGTCTGGAGTTTATTAGCCATTAGCCATAGTCATTCAATCTAATCCATCAGTACATACAACTCTGGTGCAAATGTAGGGCTTCTTTTGTAGTACATAAATAACAACATCCAATAATATAAAGTAATTAAGGTAAGATTTATGGATCTTTGTAATGCTACATGCTAACACCAAAGGTAGCCTAACTAGTGTTAGTATTATATTTTCATTTAATAAATAATCAATTTTACCAGTTTCTGCATGTCCAAAAGTGAGCTCGTCCAAATGGCAGATAACATAACCTTTATGGCATTTACAATACAAACACTGGCAAATTGATTTGCTGATGTACTCACCTCTGCTTCGTGACTGAAATGATTATTTGTAGATAAACAAATTGACAGTTTGTATATAAATGTTCCGAATTACCTCATTCCATACTGTTTCAACTGCCCTGAAAATATAAAAGTTTACACTTTCACATTGAATATTATTTAATGTTTTATGTGGTTATGTTCAAACAAATGGTTTCTCTTCTAATGTTTGCTTTCATTACTTTACTACGTTACATGACTGGGATTTATCCAGTACATCAGTCAAAAAATTTTAATACACATGATAACCTTTGAATCATATTTTTTTATTATTTGTCCAGATGTAGCACTTAAAAGTGTCTGTGTTTTTTGTTGCAGCACTCATGCAATACCCCGCTTTTATTAATGCTGAATTCACCATGTGTCATAGTAATAAAAAAAAAAAAAATAATAATAATAATAATAATAATAATAATAATAAGGCTTTTGGCCTTGAGTCAGTAATGGACTCCCAATTAAAATACTATTTTATATTCTTACATCCTAGGATGTTACACTCTGACCAATTCTGACTCTGTGCCAACAATTAATATCATGAATAATTAATAAAGTTACTGCTATCGGCACCTGCAGAAGTTCTCACAGTGGAAATGTTCATATGATCCTTTCTTGACTGATGGCTACAGGTGTTTTATAAAAGCACAGGAAATTATTCCAAAAATAACTGGACTGAACTAAACTTTAGTGACTTAATGATGTTTTGTCAAAACTCGATTACATGTGGAATGAGGAGACATTGGTGAATCTCATACATTTAATATACTTTAGATTCAGTTTTAATCCTAGTAAAAGTACCTTTTAATGGATATTTTTGGAATAGATGTAAAGAGAGGTGTGTGCTGTTCTTAAAGCCACTGGTTTCTGAGCCATACTGGTGCTGACGTGGAGAAAAGACTTTAGTCTCTGTCAGATACCTATCATTAAAAGCAGAGCTCTGCTGTTCTCCTGGCCACATATCTATGTGTGCTGTTATCCACGACGGAGTTTGGCCATTCAGGGACCTCTTCTTTGGTCATACTTAAAATAATAGCTTACATCATTGTTTAAGTCCAGGGTCATTATATTGGAAGGATTTTTCTCTCCTTGCTGAAAAGAGGAGGTTGAAGATTCTCATCAACATTTTTCTCTACGGGACACGTCTGAGACTGGAGACATACTTACTGTGAACTACACAGTCAGACACGTAGCATGGCATCTATATGTAACCAGCTCCAGTTTGGTGCATTGTTTTTGTTAATGTAAAACATATGCAAGAGAGTTCTTGGTTTAAGGGTCTCGGGTACCATTTGTGCTGTTGCTGCTCTTTTCTTTCCTGTTCAATGCTCTTAGCATTAACACGGTTAATCAACTCAATACCTGTTGTTTAGGTTTAGGCTTTATTTTTTGAGTGAAAAATAAAATGGAAGTTCATGAAGAAGAGGGGGGTTAGGACTTTTTAAACACTCCAGATAGACACAAACTATGCAAGAAGGTATGTAAACAATGGTAAGGAGGATGTGCCTACATACATATGTCGGTCTACAGCAAGTGTACTCCTATTCTAAGTTTTTCACAACTCACTCAGTGTTGAGCATGGTCAATGGCCAGTGAATCACGGTCGACTCTGAGCTCATTACGCATGCACACACATTGGCAAAAACAGTTTGTGTGTGATGCAGACAAGCATCACTACTGTTGCAGTGCCTACAGACCTGAACTCCTAGGTTAGTGAGGATAGATAATAGGTCTAGATGTTAGTGGTGGTGGAATCAGCCAGGAGGGAAGATGAAACAGTGGTTGAATACCTGTGCTGCCCTTAAGATAATTTGGTGATGGGGTGGTGGAGGTTTGTAGAAGCTTAAGTCTGAAAGGCAGAATGACAGAACAAGCTGATATTTAAAGAATGTACTTGATGAGCTTCTTGTCACGATCTATGTCTTTGTTTATTGTTTTGATTCTGTCTTGTCCATCTCCTGCCCTGTCTTCCTGGTTATTTCCATTCTCTCATTCCCTGATCCATCTGGCTACACTTTCTCAACCTGCATTAGTGTCAGACTCAGCTGACCACACCTCCTGCTCTGTCCTCCAGTCACACACACACACACCTTTTCCCACTCAGTCAATCAGCCAGCTGCAGCCCATGTGCAATCAAACTCTCCTCCATAAATACCTTCAGTTTCCACACAGCTCATCATGTCATTTTACATCCCTGCCAGTCGGCTCATGTTTGCCTTTTGCCTGGACTTGTTTATTATTCTGCACTTTGCTGTCATCTGGTATCCTGGACTCTACTCTCCCTGTTCATTTGGGTGCTTGTTGTAATTGTGAGTGTTATGGGCTGTTTTGCAATCTTGGTTGCTTTCCCTTGATGTAGTTTTAGTTCTCTGCTGTATCCTTGTTTGCCAGTTTGCCTTTCCCTCCCTAGGAGTGGTTTTCAGTTTAAACTTAGCTTGTTCTCTAGTTTGTTAGTTTTTGTCTTTTCCTCCTTAGGAGGGATTTTCAGTTGTGACCTTTTGCTTGTGTTTTGCTATGTGCTGTGTTAAGTACATTTTTTACTAAAATTCTTAGTTTATCCTTCCCTCCTTGTCCTGGTTGTATTTTGGGTTTGTTAATGAGTGCATTCTGAAATTTAATGGCTTGCTTAAAATGGGAACAAAGATTACTAATAAAGCTGGTAACTATAAATTGAAAGAATTTTGACAGCATGGGAAAGCAAAAATTACACCTATTTCAGACACCTATTTAAGCATGCTTGTTGTTGTTGTTGTTGTTGTTGTTTCATCAGGTCTGGGTGTGGCAAGTAAAATTTAACTCAGCTTTCCAAAACATGTGGCTAATCACAATTCATTCGTGATTTGGCAGGGAAATGGCAGGAGCTTTTTCACATGGGGCCGGAGAGGTTTTGACAGATTTTTTTTTTCCCTTAAATGAATTAATCATGTAAAAACTGCATTTTGTATTATAGGGAAAACTGTAACCTGCACTGTAACTCTGTGGAAAAGATAAAATGTGATAAGTGCATGTATATATTATTTACATGTATAATTCATAAAAGCTTGAACTTTATCTGAACAGCCCAACCTAAAATATGCAGCATTTCAAGTCTTTCTTGCCGCACTATGATTATTCTTGTCTCATATGTCCAATGTGCAGTTAGGTCAGAAGTATTTGGGCAATGACAGTTGTGTTTTGTTTTTGTTTTTTTCTGCCTTCAAATGCCATCAAAATGGATGGGAAATAAAACTATCAATCATTATCCATCTGCACTGTGAGGTGCTGTATTGTCAGTTTTGTAGCATTTGGCTTAATGTGAGCCAAGAGTATAGTCCTACACACCTCAGAATTCATCTTGCTACTTCTGTCAGCAGTCACATCAATAAACACCAGTGAGCTTGTTCCATTGGTAGCCACACATGCCCATGCCATAACACTGCCTCTACCATGTTTGATACACACAAAGGCAAAAAATAACTTTTGTTTTGATTCATGTCAAGTGTTGTTGACATGGAAACAGTAGCTGTTTCCATGGTCTTCTAGGCCTTTCAGTGCTGTTGAGCTTACCCGTGCCTTGTCTTTTTAAGAATTCACCAAACTGTTAGTTTGGCCGCACCTAAGAGTTTTGCCAGCTCTCTTATTGATTTATGTTGTCTTTCAGCCTAATGATGGCCTGATTCAATTGCATCGAGATCTCCTTATCATATTGGTAGCTCAGCCACCAAATGTCAACTTAATACCTGATATCAACTTCAGACCTTTTTATCTACTTTATTTGTCATGACATAATGAGGGAATGGCCCACTTCTCAGTCAGTTGCCCAAATACTATTGAGCCCCTGAAAATGGAGGTACTCTGCTTAAAGTAAGTAAATCCTGTATTTTTGAGAGAATCTACACTTTGATCATATCTTCAGTGCACTGAGAGCCATTCCGTTTTTTCATTTTTGAGACTGAACAAGCTCTTTTGTTTTATTCTTTCTGACTGATGCTTTTAGGAGGATGAGATTAGGAAATTCTTTTGAGTTTTGAGCTTTGCTGCTCAAATAAACAAAATACAATCCATTATAATAGATTTATTGCATGATCCACCCTGAAGACACATTGCATGAATTCTGAAGCAAATAAATATATTTTTCTAGACCCATGTCTAAGTTAAAAGGCCCCATCGTTAAGCTCCCAACCCAGCTGGAGCTCTCTAACAAGACAAGGAAAAACTCCAGCTTAACTCAGTTGAAGCAGTATATGTGATACTGTGGTTTGTATGACACTGGCTGTGTCACAGCTGGGTGACACAGCCAGCGTCATTGTGTCAGTTGAATTCAGTGGCACAACCCACAGCATCATTTCTACTGCTTCAAAGAGGATGCAATGAAACCCAGACATGGGAACTACGAAAGTATCATCTAAGTCCTGTGAAGTCCATCTGTGATCTTTAGGGGTCTGGGGCTTGAGGTGTTTCTCCTCAGGTGTTATCTGAGTCCTGGGAGGTCCTGTGTAGGGGTGTCCCAATACAGATACCACACTCATGTACTTATACTTGTAAAACCTCTGACACCACACCCGATACCACTTTACATCAAGCCGCATCAAGCAGCACAGAGCAGATGAGTCGAACAGAAAGTAAAGACGAGGCAGATAGCCAAACCGGTTAATTTTCACAATAAAACATTAAGCTATGCATAAAAGTCCCCCTGTTATGTCTGTAGTTGGTTGATTGAATGCACCCATTTCTTTGTGGGAAATCCTTCCTGGTCCTGACAGGTTTTCTGTTTCTTGTATGGTCTTTGCTGCTAGCGTGTCTATTTGTAGTCCTGTGGTGTTCATTTGTGGTTGTAACTTTCTTTTGTGATCTTCACAGGTCAAGTCTGGATCACATCAGCCAGGGGTGGTGCTCCTGTGTCTCCAGGGTGGCTCTGGCTTCTTGACTAAACAGCAGCTTATAAAAGTCTGAACAAACAGGAGTCGTGTTAAACATTGTCCTTCGTATTAGTGGACTGTATGTACTTTCCTGGGGAAAGACTGTCATTAATACAAGGGTTTCCAGCAATGATCTCATCACTGTTATTGAAGGGGAGGGCACTATGCAGCATACCATCAGAGGTGCAGGCTTTTGAACTGAGTGCTTGTAACAAGCTGGAAGGTTCTTTTCTGGAGATGCAGCGTCTATAGTTTCCAAAAACAATGTCAAATTTTGATTTGTCTGACCACAGGGCCTGAATTTCACAGACATCCAATGTGTTTCAGCTGTGTCCTTTGCTCACAAGGATCTCTCCAGGTTGTCTTGATATTTTAATAATATTTTGTACTGTAGTCTTTTCAATTTTGGATTGAGGAACAATATTCTGAAATAGTTTAACAATTTGTAGTGTTCTAGTTTTATGCAGTCTCCTGTTAATAGTGATAGTGTTGCCATAGCGTTACTAATTGGGGGGGGCGCAATTAACAATTGATCTAAGTAATTAGAGGTTTTGTAATTAATTAATCTTGATGAATCACATTTTAATAAAATAGCAATATTTGACGCAATAAGCAAAGTTTTTAAATTCAAACAAATTTTGGTTGATGATTGAATCAATAAATAGACACATGTGAACTTTAAGAACAAAAAAGTTTTTTTTTCATCAGTCTACTACATTCACAGATTAACCAGTTAGTGCAAAATGCAGTTTTAAAATGTTGAACATAGCTATAAGACTTTTTGGAAACTTAAGCACTGCAATTTGTTAACATGTATCTGCACATAATATTATGACCAACTGTACAATCTAATGCAAGTTTCAACTTGAACACTGAAAAAGAAAAACCAATATATAATGCAAAACTGGTAACAGTGGTACCCCAAATGACTTTCCTCAGATTTGATGACCTTGATTTGCTAAAGACCTTCAGAATCTGTTGCATGGTCAGGGCCTCTTGTTTTTTCCAGCTAAACTCAACTCAGTGTTGGTGTCAGTGTTATTTGGCTTCAGAAATTAAACAGAAATGTGTGCTGTCAGACAAATGACAACATATAAAACAACCTAATCATCAAGGAGTTTGAGAAGCTTGGCCCCCAGCATACGCTTCCACTGCCTCAGCTGTGGCAGCTGGTGTGGAGCATTAACTGCTGTCCACACTACAGAATGTGTTTAGGTTCTTTAGGTCAATGGCAGAAATCCAATATCAATTTATTGTGTGAACTACAGTGTGCTCCACTAATCTTTAATGGCCTAACAGACCCTGTTATAGAAGCAGAGTGGAGATGGCCAGGTGGGATGACAGCAGCTGTCTGTATAAACAGGACACAGCATAATGAGGCCCACGCAGACCACAGATACTGTACACCTCAACAACAGCTTGTCAACAGATGTTGAGTATGCTCTCTGAGGGGTAGCAACAACCTGCAAGAGTGGGAACGATAAAAGGCATGATGTATGGATTGCAACTGAAGTTAGATGACACAAAAATGACGTTGGGAGGCTGGTCAGGACAAGTGAAGGTGATGGAAGTAGAGGTAGGAGTTTACTTATTAGTTTATACATTTTGAAATGCTGGTTAAGATAGATTTTAGGTGCAATACATGAGACAAAAGAACTAAAAAAACAAAAAAAAAGTAACATTTGATAATGTTTCATGTTATTATGGGGTGTGGGTCTTGAATGTAGACCTGCTATTTGTTGCCCCTGCATCCAGTATTTAGTATAATTTAGGGTAAATTAGTAAGTCCAAGAGCCTCATTAACAAGGTGATTAATATTTTCCACACAGTGTACTGTACTTTCTACATTCTGAAACAATCTAATTAAAATTACGTTTTCACAATTTTCTTTTACAGTTTAAAATTGTTAAAACTTT
This sequence comes from Helostoma temminkii, assembly GCA_900302695.1. Taxonomy (NCBI): domain Eukaryota; kingdom Metazoa; phylum Chordata; class Actinopteri; order Anabantiformes; family Helostomatidae; genus Helostoma; species Helostoma temminkii. Next base: position 27,474 of record OMLM01002156.1, on the reverse strand, counting down.
ATATTGCTTATCTCAAAATAATTACACAGTCATTCTGGACACACATGACAATTTAAAGGAATGGTGGATTTGTGTCTGTGTCACCTGTCTTTGGGCTCAGCAGATAAATAACAAAAACTCAGCCTTCACAGGAATATTCAGTCAACTGTTGGCATATTTAACTACGTATAAATAGCTGCAATTGGACCTCAATAGGCTGACCCTCTATTGTAGCTTGTCAGTGAGCATTCATTGTCACCTCTGTGCCACCAAATTGAAACGTCTGTGGAAAGAAAAAAAAAACTTTGCTTTAAAGTGGGCAATTAAAGTGGGAATCACACTAAATAAGAATTTAGTGTGATTCTTAAAGAAATATTTAATTATGGCTAATAACTAAGGCCATAAAGTGGAAAGGACGTGGAAATGTAATTTTGGAGGAATGCAACCATATTCTGTCTGGTGGTGCCTGTAAGCGATTAGTTAGGGCTCGGAAAGAATGTGGTAAAACAGAATGGATTTTAAAGGGTATAAAAATATGTTCAGAAGGTGAGGGAACAGGAGAGCAGGGGTCTGAACAGGTGAGTGCACGTCATCGGATTGGTTAGTATAGTTGGCTGCGTCTGGATCACGGTTCATAATAAGGCTGAGATGTCGGGTCTTGTTTAAGAGAAAGAAGCTGGTGACAGGGAACAAAGAAACAGGTTACATGCACACACATAAAGACTCAAACCATTATCCTAATCCACAGTGTTAATCAGAGACAGAGCAGGGTTCAAAACACAGATAAGCAGAAATAACACAGTGAAGTAGAAACCCTAGAAACACAGTCAGAAATATATCAGGTTTAAATGGAGTCCTCCAAAAAATCCATATGTAAAGATAAGTCCACAATCAAAGACAGACATCCAGGTCCAGAAAACAGATTAGGTCAGATTTACAGATCCAAAAAAGAGCAGGCTTTCAGGATCAGGTGCAGTCAGGTTAAACACAGCTGACAATCTGCTGAACTATGTTATTGGACCTGCTTATAAAAGGGAGAAGACAGGTGCAAACCAGGTGTTCAGGCAGAAACCATGCCTGAACCATGCAGTAAGCATGCCTATGAGTGGATTACTACTGACTGATGGATTAGTAATTGATGATGCTGATAAGATGCTGGAAAACCCTGAATAAAATCAGCCATCCATCATGCTGTTAATTACTAGTTAGCATCTGAACAGCATCACTAGTTTAACCTACCATGAGGGTTGGATAAGAAGTAGACTGGCTAAATTGCATTTCCTAATTGTCTCCCAGTCTGCACCCTTTGTTCCCTGTGTATTCTTTTTAATCTTTTCTCCATTTCAGTTTGATCCCTCAGTCATTATCACTCTTTAGCACTGGTGATAGGTCTCATTAAAATGTAGGAAAAAAATTGACACTGTTGGTAAATTGTCTTTTTCCAGCATCCGCTGGTGGATACAACGATAGGTGGAGGACAATGGTTAATGTTGAGCCTGAAAAACCTTCAGCATGAATCACCTTCTAGTGCTTCTGGTGGTGATATATACTTCCTTGAAGGGCAGTTACTAGAAAATAACAATATTTGTCTTTGAGATTGTATGTTTGTGTGTGTGTGTGTGTGTGTGTGTGCGCATCTGGAGACAGTGTGTATTTTAGAGTGTAAGAAACTGTGTGTGTCTGATGACTTTCTTTAGACTATTGAGTGACAGCCTTTTCCAGACAATAGTACGCCCACACAGTAGGAGACAGTGAAAGGAGGAGGGTGGAGTGACAAAGAGATTGTTGAAAAGAAGCACACAAAAATATTTAAATAGATCGTCAAATGATTTGTTTCTATTTACCCTGATTTCTTCCTAATTCTACTATATGCAGCATTGTATGGGTTTAAACTTGTCTCTCAATAACACCACAGAGAAATGTCTAATCTCAGCTTGGCCAACTGCAGCCCAAATTCATACTTCATGAGTTCCATGCAGGATGCTAGTTTATCGTTCCAATGGAAAAACAGCAGAGAGAATCCCAGACATGAAAAGAGAGAAGTATAACTTGAAAGCCAAAAGACACTCTATCAGCTGTTTGTAGATCATCTTTCTTTGCATTTCACATTGAAGCTATTTTTATATTTGTAAATGACAATAATAGTCTATTAGTGACCCTTGGCCTGCAAAGGCTGGGGTACATACATTACATGCATATTCAGAGAACATCAGCAAGCATACCACTACCCAAAACTAGCATTTACTTGTTTAAAATAATTTTATTATTTTTATTTAGTATAAAACCTAACATTATATTTGAATTACTCGGCAACTGAAATACAAGGCTGTGCATGTTATGCCAATGCGTGTAAAGATCCATCCATCCATTTTCTGAAGCACTTAGTCCCTGTAGGAGTCACATGCATGACAAGACGCAGGGTACACCCTGGACAGGTTGCCAGTCCATCACAGGGCCACATATAGACAAGAACAACCATTCACACAGTCTCCAGTTAACTTAACTGCATGTCTTTGGACTGTGGGAGGAAGCCAGAGTGCCCAGAGAGAACCCACACAAACATGTGGAGAACATGCAAACTCCAACCAGGGACCTTTTTGCTACGACAGTAAACCACTGTGCCTCCCTGTGTAAAGGTCCACCTCTTTATATAAAATTCTGTGTACAGTTCTGTGAGAAAGCTTTTTCTAAATTTGTATTTATGCATTTTTTGGCATATTTGTCACACTTAAACGATTCTGGTCATGAAACAAACAAACATAAGAGTAAATACAAAATGCTGCTTTTAAGGGGAAAGAAGCTTAAACTGGCCCTATGTAAAAAAGTAATTGCCCCTAAACCTAATAACTGGTTGTGCTAGCACCTGCAATCAAGCACTTGCAATAACTAGCAATGAGTCTTTTACTTTTCTCCACTCTGGAGGAATTTTGGCCCACTCGTCCCACTCTAGGCCACTCCAAACCTTAATATGTGTATGTTTTTCATTTGTTTTTGGGGTTTTTTAAGCCAGTCATAGGTGGGCTTGCTGATGTGTTTCGCATCATTGTCCTTCAGTATAACCGAAGTGCACTTGAGCCCGATTAAAGAAACATGTTTACTGACTTGCTAAGGATCAGTCAGCATAAGACCGGACCTACAGCATGTGACCTGCTGAATAACACATACATTGAAGTGGATTGCTGTTATGGGATCTGGGCTATGTTAGAAAAAAGCATGCTACAGAAATAAAGGAATAAACTCTCTTTATCCAAACCACAAACTAGAAAGAATTCACACTGCACTGGCAAATGCATGATCCTTTAATGCCTTGGCACCTTGGGAGGACAGCAATGTTTTTGATTCTTAGCCAGCTGGATAGCTACTGTATGTAAAAAAAAAAAATTAGAAATCACAAACAAAGCTAACAACACAAATATTAAATATTTAATTTGTGGCAGAGCAGTCTTCCATGAATCCCAGGACTGGTGGTTTGGCTCCCAGTTCTTGGTTCTTAGCCACACATCAGGATTAATGGAGATTTAAGAATCTGTTTAAAATCCCAAATCTTGAGCAAGAAAATTTAGGTGTCAGTAGGTACAGAACATGACTGCTACAATGAAGACCAGAGGTGACATAATATGTAAAACCTGGCAAAATGTGAACAGTATATAGATTAATTAATGTGATAATTTCAATAACTTTGCTTCTTAAAGTAGCAAATTTCAGTAACTTATTATAACATGTTTTCTATTTTCTATTGCAAACCAAATCTGCTCCACCCTAGAAAAAAAATGCAGAGGGTTATGGTTACATTTTTGATAAATCATAAGTCACAGTAACTGTATTTGAATGTAGGTAGTTTGTGCTATAAAGAGTGGGGATGTATAAGTGTGCATGGATGTGTGTGTGACTGAAAGCTGAATTTAGCAGCACAAGCTACAGGAATCCTGGCTGTGATCTTACCAGACAGCAACAGAGAGAAAGGAAATAACAGGCAGAAAGTTAGAAAGGGTGGGGGTGGGAGAAAGCTGAGTCAAAGAAGGTGAACTTGCAATGTACGTAAGCAACAAAATGAGGAGTGAGAGATAGTCAGTGGCAGGGCAGTGGATGATGGTAGTAGGCGGAAGCACTCATACAGCTTTGTTACTGTTGCACATAAATAGCTGTTTATAATTGTTTCAGGGATTCTGCTCGCCTGTTGTTGTTGCTGCAGGGTAGACAGGTATGACTGGCTGTTCCTTCCTCTGAAGAGAGATAGTTCACAGGCTTGGAAGGATAGGAAAACATTACGTTTTTCAGAATTTACACATGGTGACATATTTTACAAATTTATTTTGGACAACCACTTGAGCCTCAAGGGGTGGTAGTGGAAAATGTCTCTGCAGGCCACTGATTATTCTCCCACTAGCTAGTTACTTAAACTTCAAGATTTAAATTTGAGAGAAACTGTTATGTTTGTTTCTCTTAGATAAGCATGGTGGATGGGTTTAAATTGTACAGTTCCCATGGGCCCAGGCACTGCTGCTAGGGACAAAGAGACCACCAGGCATTTATCTGTATGCAAAGCAATTGAAAATGATGAAGCATTAATTTTTTTAACAAAGTCTTTTATCATCTTGTCTGTATAACACATTGTGCATAAAGAGACAGTGAGTGGATAGACATGCACCAAAAGTCAGTGGCTAGAATCAAACCAAGAGTGAGGTGAAGTGACGTGTGCCCTCACTATTCCACCATCAGGACACCTGATAGTTGAATAAAGAAGAAAACGCCACTTAACTTTCAAACAGTTACAAACAGTGCTGTTTATAGTGCATAATATTCTGTTCTGTGATTTGATCATTTAGTGAAATGCAGTTTTTAGCTTTAGAATTACATATTTTATTTTGCAGCGCTTTAGTTTGTTGATGATTTAAGCAGAAGAGTATCATATCCACCCAAAATGTGGAACTGCTTCACATGTTATCTAACACTGTTGGACATTAATGGGACTTAGGAAATGGAGGGGGCCCAAAAGAGCATCTCATACTTTGTCCTCTCACACTCAACTCTTTTGGACCCATATAATTGGCATCTTTCATTATCCAGGCTTTGGTTTTTATTTTTTACTAATCTTTTTTCAGGCTATGATGACATTATCAGGGAGTATTTATATTATTTGAAAAACCATACAAACCATATTTTACAGGCTATATAATACTTGCAATGACAAGCTAACTGTCATAAACCAGATTTTTTGTGTTCTAAAATTGGCCAAAGATGGCCCAGGTGATTTTCAACCCACAGCGATCCAAATCCTCATCCCCAAATCACAGCCAAATCTAGCAGCCAAGTGCAGGCCAGAGCTGGCTCAGTAGGTCCTCTGGTGCCAGAGCACAGCTGACTGTGCTGACAAGCTAAGGAGGGGTTCAAAGTCTTAAATGCATACAAAAACAATAGAAATATTGTTTTTTTTCTTTTTATCTAAGTGGTACTACTAACATCCCATCATTATGGAAGCTAAGAAATGATGATAAATTCTTATTAAAAGTAATTTAATTTACTTTCTGGCTGATATAAGAATAACTTTAACAAGCAGGATTTGTCAGCATAGAAGAGACGGTTTAAGTTTTAGTCACACTGGAATGGCACTGAAAGTCAGAGGAACAGATGGACATCCATCCATAAGAAGCAATGAGAAGCACAGATCCATGTGACAGAAGGAGAGAAAGAGGTGAGAGGGAAATAGAACCATCATCCTTTTTTTACCGTGGAACAATTTTTAGATATTTTCTTGAAATTTCTACACTTGAAGGACTGTGCAGAGCAGAGAAAGGGAAGGCTAAGCGAATTGGACTCATTTTGAATTTCATGTTAAAAGTTGCCGAAGTTTGTGGCCATTTGGGGGCAGCATAACATGGACATGCAGGAAAGTACGTAGTACTTTATTGAGTAGTCGGTAATGTTGCTTTTATTCTTGCAGAAACTCTCAGGCCATTGCAGCTAAGCTGCGAGGGTGGCTAGACGCTACCCAAAACGGATAGCAAGTCATGGACTCAGTACAGGTTTACGTCAAAGGTTAAGAGAAAACCTTCAAAAATGAAGCGTATTGGCCAGGATGAAACCTCTGAGTTTCACAACCAGCCAGCATGCAAACACACATTCACCTCAAGCTATAGCCGTCTCACGACATGTAATGTAGGTGCCCAACTTCACAATAATATATATTTAACATCAAACCACATAATGCATAACGTGACCCCTTTAAAGCATGCAGTTGTGTTGACAAAAACATGGCTGCTCCTCCCAGAGGTCATGGGATGTTCCTGAGGCTTGAGAGCACCTGGTGGCCTTGTCATGCTCAGTCTGGCTACACCGCTTAGATGCATTTAACACATCAGCTGGGGCATGGTTGCCTTTCTCTTGTTCCTACCTTGTTCTATAGCCTGGGGTGCCTTTCATGTCAGATCCGGAAAGCGCGTATTGTAGTTCAGTAATTTGATGTGTGTCTAACTGTATTCGGGTGTTTGTGTGTTAATGAATGCAGGCTCTGTTATTGGACTCCACCTGAGGCTGTTTTCTGTTTGCCTCTATTGTAAGGCATATAAAAAAAAATGTAGGGTGATTTACCATCTTGGTAATTACAGTGTCTCTGGGGAGTCTTCCTATGTTTCTGAAGGAAATGAAGGAATTGTTGTGTTATGGAATTCATTAATCATTTACATTAATGTTATAAAATGTACTTTTACAAGTAAACAGCTGTGAAAATGTGTGCATTTTGATGCAATGATGTGCAGTATTTAACTGTATAAGTGTGTTATATAACATCTGAAGTTAGGGGGAAGCTGGGTCCTGTATGGATTCAGAAGTCCTTCGAAATCATTTAGTGAGTTCAACTCTATGGGTGTTTGTAGTGTGTGTGACTTTAGTTTGTCTGCTCAACCAAACAGCCTTAATGCCTCTTGGCTGGCTGCAGCAGGTAGCTAGTCCCAAGCTTTAGAAGAAGAAGAAAGGAAGGGAACCCTTCTAGTCCCACAGTATAGTGCCAACTGAGCTACACGCCCCAATTGCTGACAAGTGAGCTATGTAGCTAACTACTATTGTTGGCTAAGAAACAAATAATTGTATTTTAAGAGATAAATTTCCTCTTTTGTTGTTTTGATTCCTGAAACGTTTTACAAAATGCTGTTGTGTTTAGCACCACAGGGACACCATAGATAATTTCAGATAAAAGAGGTGAGGGGGGGGAAAGGACATAGCAGTACATTTTACTTACTAATACAAACAGAGTGAGATAAAAAGACATTACTCATACAGGTGTTTAAAGCAGCTTAACTATATCCAGGAAAATCTATCTAAAAAAATGACTCAATCTTATTGAGATTTTTGCTCACATGTCAACCTTTGCTAATTGCTACACAATCTCCTGCATCTTCTGTCTCAATTTTGACTGGCTTACTATAATTACATGTTCATCCTGCAGCTGTTAACACATCAAGCAAAACATATTTCCATTTAATGTTTTCTTTTCTGTAAACTGCACCATATTTAAAAAGGGGAATGAAATAAGGTTCACAGTATATGGATAACTTAAAGATTAATTAATAAAAGGTTAACAATATCTCTATATATATTTAGGGCTGGTGTTAACTCTATTTCAATTAAACTATTAATGGACAAGGACAAGGTAAATATAATTTTCTAATTAAAAATTTAAAATATTGACAAAGGGGAGGAGGAAGAAGAAGAGATTGTTAATGAAATAAAATGAATTTCCAAGAAGTGAGGGTAATATTAATTAAAAGCATCAGCCCATAACTGATTAATAACAGACAGAGAGGCTCAGAGAGTCTCAGATCTTCCTCAGTGTTTTACATACACAGCAAAGACAGAAATTGGACTTCAGCATTTACACCTATGTTTGAATGAATACTATTGTAGACTTAAATTACAATAAGTAAATCTAACTTAGATTAAAAATCTCCTAAATGATTCTGTTGAGGTGTCAGTGCCAGGATTTTTGCATATACTGCATCTCTGCTTTGTCTTCGAAAACCATCAGTGTACCTGTTCTTTAAAAGATCCTTGCAGTCAACTGCTACTGACTGTCAACTGCAGACTTGACCTCACAGTGAAATTCAAACTCTTGCTATTCTCTGCAGTGTAGTTTACAAGTCATATCATTAGATTTTAACATTTCTAGAAAGGGGAAACACAGGTCACATATTCATTGTGATTGTAGTTTACAGGCCTACTACACTGAGAAGAAAATTGGTTGACTGTAGTCTTAATCCAAATATAATCTCCTGCACAGAGAGACAGAGAGAGAGTTAATGTTAAGCCAAACCCAGGCACCAACCCCTGGGCCCTCATCATAAAGCAGCACTATAAACCTAACTTCATGCCAGCTCTTAATCCAGACCATATGGTGTCAGATTTATCAGCAGGTAAATCAGTGCCTTGGATAAGTATCTGCTGAGTAGATTAATATTGCAGGACAAACTTAAAAAAAAGGATGGGGACATGTTTTAGCTCCACACCGTAGAGACCTACATCAGTGATCTGTGTGTAAATGTGTAAAAATGTGTGCGTGTCTGTGGATGAAAGAGGTGCTCTGGAATTATTTTCGGCCACCCGTAGATAAGCTCTGTATATTTTGCTCACAAATTACACTGTTACACTTAGGAGAGGAGGGTGAGGTTGCTGTGCTTGTGCTACCTTGGATATATTGCCAGTGATACAGCATATGCTGACCCCTGTGTGTCAGGTTAATTGTTTGGATGCAAATTGGGGCAATCAATGTGTTTGGATGAATAAAACATTTAGTGACACATAAGGACGCGAGGTGGGAGCGTGCGTGTGTTTGTTGGAACCACTGCGGCAATGTCAGAGTTATAGATAGCAAAGCCCAGAACTTTTCTT
>OMLM01002155.1:15389-34800 GCA_900302695.1 Helostoma temminkii | reverse complement strand
TATTATAATACTTATAAGCTATAGTTTGACATAAGGAAGTCACTACAGACTTCTTTCTATACTTGTCTTGATAGATCTCAGTGCTGCTTTCGACACTACAGATCACAACATATAATTACACTGGAACTTGTCAATGGGATTAAAGGAATGACACTAGGTTGGTTTAAGTCTTATCAATCAGACTGATTGCAATTTGTTCATGTTAACGGTGAGTCTTCCAGGCATACGTTAGTTATGGAGTTCTACAAGGTTCTGTGCTTGGACCAATACTTTTCACTGTTTACGTCTCCCCTAGGCAGCATTATTAGGGAACACTCTTCCACTACTATGCAGATGACACCCAAATATATTTATCTATGAAACCAGATGAAACAAAGCATTTAGTCAAATTTTGAGAATGTTTAAGAGACATAGAGGCCTGTATGATCTTGCATCTTGTTACAATAATATGGAGGAATTAAACTTCAGGTAATAACTGTGTTGCATTGAAATGAAAGATGTTTTTTTTAAATTCCACAAGGGCAACTTGCATATTATTTTACATCTCTTGGAGACAGAAAGGAGGATGTGTCCATGCAACACTCATACACACACCTGTGCATCTGAATACATGGGGCAACAGATTTTTTTCAATTCTCTTCCTTTGCGTTGGATTCTATATTTTGCTATCTTCTGCCATCTTCTTGTCCCCTATTCAATATTTCTCCTTCTACTTGCTTTCCCCTCCTCTCACACCTTTATTGGTGGTCTGAGTCGGGTAGGTATCCATCAGGGCCCCTCACTTAGCCCAGCAATGCCTCAGTGGCAGTGAACAATGGTGGGCCAAAGTCAGCCTAGTTTGTTCTTAAGCACTGTGTATGGATGTGTGTGTGGGAGTGGGTGGGTGGGTTGTGTGTGCACCCATGTGTACCTGTTTTAATCATGCATATTACATCTGCGTCAACATGGTGCATCTCTAAGGAAATGCAGGTTAGTTTTTACTCACAGTGTGTGTGTGTGTGTGTGTGTGTGTGTGTGTGTGTGTATTTAAGTGCCGTAGATTAGTGTGTGCATGTTTGTGTGTGAGTAGGAAACATTAGTACCTTGAAAGGTTCTGGTCAGATGCCAGTGAATGCAACCTTCACTGTCTAAGCAGGTTAAGATTGAGCCCTAAGAGTTCCTTGTTCAGCACTTAATCTGGCTACACTCTCTATTTGTTGACTGTCAGAGATGCTCCTTTATTCAATGATACACTTACAAGGAGAGGTTTACAGCTCTACAATGCATAACTTAGTGGCAGATGAGTACTGCTTTCTGTGAGGGATTTAAAGACTCAGGTGTCTAAGTGGGTGTGACACTTGATAGAGGGTTAAAACACATCAACAAGGAAATAGATGTATTAATGATAGAAAATGTGGGAAATAATCCCCTTTTGGCTCTTTGTAAGTATGTCAATTGTGATGAAAAGATTTTGTGAAACATGAAGGGTCACAGAAAGGTGAAGTTTTCTTTGACCTTTAGATTTGCGAATTTCTTCATGTCCATGGTTTTAAAATGAGGTGGACAGATTTTGCAGTATTATGGTTATTGTTTGATTGTTCGATTCCCCCTCCTCATGCTCGCATACAAACAATCTGAACTCCAAAGCTTTGTTTGCAGGGTCTGAATTGAAAGGATCTGTCATCACCCTAATGGAAAAGGATTTTCTGGTTAATTTCTGTTTGCTGGAGAGATTTTATCTGATGCTCTTCACATCTGTAGAATCAGATCAAGATGCTGAAAATCCTTGTGGACATAATATTGCGCAAAGCACTGACACATTCAGCAGATGCAGAAGAACATTACACTTTGTGTGGAGTTGTGTCTGGCCACCCAATAAATGTGAAGTCAATATTCACTCTCCTTTTATCTCCGTTCTAATCTCCTGTGCTACAGCCTTTCTCCTAATGTTGCCTGTTGTTTGGAGGCAGTTTAGAGTGGGTTTATCAGAGCCTTTTTAATATAAGTGTTGATGAAAATGGTGATAATTAATTTTAAAAGCACAGTTGTTAACTGTAAACCAAATTTTAAAAAAAGCTAAAAAACATGCCCCACAAATGTAAGAGGAACTGCAGAGTTTGGTGGGTTGTTGACTTAATGAGCAACCTTTTAACATTGTAAGCAGTAAGATGATTCACTGTTAGAACATCCATTGTATTGAGTAGATGGGAAAGCTTTAAAAAGCTATACATGCTCAATGTGTGCTGTTCTACACTTTCCACAAATGTATGATAGTACAATGACTGTATGATATGAATGTATGATAACTATTTAACTGTTGCAACATCAGCTCGCAGTGAAACAATGCGAAACATGTCCAGATTGCAGTAACAATAATAAAAGTGCAGGAGGCTGCTGAGAACAAAACGACAAACAAGGAAAAGGTGGAGGTGAAGCAGAAAGAAAAAGGTGACTGTGCTATCAGATGATCACAGAGCACAGGAAGAGACATCAGTGCTGCACATCTCTGCCAGGGTGTTATGGGAAAATAGTCTAGGCTTTCAGTTACAGACAATAACATCTTTGAAATTGTTAAACATTGTCTCTGATAGTAACTGGCATCTGCAAACAGATCAGACATGAGTTGTTACTGAGCTTAGAGGAAACATGAAACAGTCAGTTAAATTGCACAAATTTGGAAATACTAGCCTGCCCTGCGGCCTTTGCTCCTTTATACGTGGAACATCATGTTACAAATGAACAGAAAGTTCACAGCGTTTTTGCGAATTGCAAGATATTTTACCCTCAAGTTTCAAATTGCTGTTATTTTGTACCATTTTCTCATCAATTGCAAACATGTCATTTATGTAAAAGGAGGATGCAAACCACACATTTTAGTCATTCTTTATTCCCAGTGGAGCAACTCAAAGCTTTATAATTCATATTTAAACCCATAAGCTAAACACTTTAATGGTATGTTGTACAACATAGGTCCTACAGCTTGCAGTGAGGTGCAGTCTGTTATGCTCCTGCAGTAGACATGCTGATGAATATTACCCTTACGGAAAAGAAGTACATTCAAGTATACTATTAGTATACTTATTTCAAACTAAAATGAGCATATACTTTCAGTATACTTTTTATGTACTTGTTTACCTACAAAGGTAAACTAAAAAGTGGGCCAATTTAGTCCCAAGAAGGATACTAGAAGTACATAGAAGTATACTTGAAGTATACTTAATAAAATAAACTTAAAGTATACTACTTTTTTGTAAGGGCAGCCAGCAAATCTAATACACACAATTTAGTATATATACATGTAACTTTTCCAAAAAGTCAGTAAATAAATAAACAAGTTTTCTCCAGCTTAATGACTGAATATTGAAGGGATGTTTAGATGTTAACACATTTTCCATTTGGTTTCTGGTCAAAATGTTCTGAGGGGGAGAGGTGGCACACTGGAGGGCACATGACCCCAGTAAGTTTTTGGCCTGCTTGTTTGCAATTTGCAATGCAAAATGTTATGTGTCTTATGCTATATTAAGTTCTGTTATACTTTAATAATTTTGACTGAATTGTCAAATATAGCTTCAAAAGCTTCAAAATCGTGAATTTGCCTTTTAACATTAACTAAATATTATTTTCCAATATTTTGCATATTACCTAATAAAGCATAGAAATTTGTATTTCAAGATTTGTTTCCTTTGTGCAGTTGGTACTAAACCACAGCAACACGCATCTACACCTGGATTTGGTTCACAGCCAATGAGGACGCAGCCAGTCATGTACAGAGACAGAGGAACAGATAACAATACACACTGCAGTCTATTCAGAAGTATAGACTGCAAAATGCTGGCTGCATGCAGATTAAACTCAGATAAAAGAAAAAATACAAAATACAGTGCTGACCACAGGTGTGAACAAAGCACTATTTTCAAAAACATTCCCAAATGGGGGACTCTATGTTTCTTCAGGGCAACGTTTTGATGATCGTACTCCTTCCCATCTACAAGCTCAAAAAAGAAAAACTTAAACAAAAAGATAAATGGGATCTTTTATCAGTTTAGATGTCTTATAATTGTACAACTGCTGTCCCAACATCAATGCGGGCTAAGAACTGCAACCTTAAGTTCACAAGCTTTAGGGAATTTATCTGATCATGAGGTCCCGAATCACAAACGCGGCTTATCATTGCTATCATTCACATTTTGGTTGGATCCTCTTCATGAAGCTTTAGAGAGTGTGAGAAATACTCCAACTTATTTGAAGTTATAAATCTGTTTACAAAGTTTGTGAAGCTTTGATAGAAGACACTTGTATTGGTTCTTAGTGTGTGAAGTTTGGCCTCAGTCAAACAGATCCTTTGGTCAATGGTGTAAAAACCAGTGACACAAACAAGTAACATCCATTTATACCGAGTTGAAGAGGATCTTCCTAAATGGGGAGGATTAAACCACAAGACACTTAACAGTCTCCAGTGTTTCCTTTCAAACAAGCCGCTGGTATTGTATGTGTCAGGGCTTTGTGTTCCAGTGACATTTTCATTAAACTGGAAATATGATTCTCTCTTAGCCACTGTGTTATTATGTTAAGAATCACTTGACAAGTTGAAACCTCTTAACTGGATGACTAATGCGTGTATGGGTTTGACATAATGGACTAGGAGGGATCATCTGCCAATATTAAAACACTCAAAACCGTGGCCTAATATTTATTAAATGTTAATAGTTTATGCCACTCAAACACTGAAGCATTGCAGCACAAAGTCACAACATTTGACTTTATGCTCCAAAATATCCCCGTGTCTTTCCCCTGACATTCAGGGTCACAGCAAGGTCAAATGAGGTATCTAATTTTGGGATACGGAGGGAAGATGAGAAAATAACTGCTGCTGGTGAGAACGAGGGGGGACGAGGAAACGGTACAAAGGACAGCTTAGAGGGCCTCTGATGTCACCTCAGCACCAGCAGAGCAGCTCATTGAAACTAAAGTGCCTATGCTGTGTCGCTTTTGTCCAATTCTTGTCAGGCCTGTCCCTCTCCCATAATAGTAAGCCCTTTGACAAGTGATTAACGTCATAATGGCCTTTACTTTTTGTGCTTGTTTTAATGGCAGTCACCTTTTCAGTAACTGTTTCTATGAATAGGGTGTAAATGAAAACTAATTTAAAGACCACACGGTTATTTAGTAGTAAAATTCATCTGCTGATCGACAAAGATGACAACATATAAAATCATTGTGCACTTACTAGCTTTTTCTTCTCACCCACCTCACAGTGGATGGTGCTTGTTCAGACACGATCTGATAAAGCTAACAGAGGAGAGAAAAATCGGAGTCTTCTGAGTGAACATGTGCTAAACATTGCGAGGTGTTTTACAGATTCAATTACAAAATACTAGCTTTTCTATTAACGCTTATTGCAGAATTATTGTAATTTAGATAATTGACATAATAAGCTAATGCGTGTTTCTTCTTCTCCCTTTCAGTAGAGGGAATTAGTTTTCATCCTGAAATCTGACAGATTTATCTCCTTTGGCTTTGATCCTCACAGGTTGGCAGGAGTCCTTAACGGGACAACTGCCCCCTGAAGGGGGAATTGTTTTTACCCCAACTGTGATTTGCTTGTGCTGCAACATCTAATTCCAAACACTATTTTGTCAAATCTATCCCTGGACTTTGTCTTATTAAGGCAAGCCTGGTTTACTATAGCAAGCGGGGTGCTTTAACCCCCTGACGAGAGCAACAAGCTGAGGCTGCCCCTTTACAACAAAACAACACACAGCTCCACAGCAGCATGACACTTCCTCGGCCAGCAAATGAGATGAAAGCTTTAAACCATGAAACTAGTGGTTCGAAAGGCTTCTGAAGTCCTGCTACCATGCTAGCACAGAATAGAGATGGGCTGTCCACCCACAACAAAAGCCCAACACAACAGGGAAAACATCAAAAAAAGTGTGATTTAGTCAGGGGGAACACCTGGACGTAAGCGGGCGCCCACTGAGAAAAACACTAGTGAATTTTTAGGAAATTACACACTGCTGTTAAGTGCTGTGATTTATTTATGTTTCCCACTTATGTGCCTTGTGATACCTTTCATTAAACAGTGTTAGACGCACTTTCACCTCTTAACTTGTCTTCGCTGTTTTGTGCCTGTTTCCGTTCATAGCAATTATATCAAAATGTCTGGGTGTTTACGTTAGATCTCAGAATTACTGGTTATGTAACCTGGTATTTTCGAATGAAATGTTATACTGCATGTTTATGGTGATTTTAACTTACAGAATGATAGATGTAATGTATGTAGTCTAGCACACCACACATTTACATATAGTTATTCATTTCACTCATTTAGTGTTGTTCAGACTAATACTGATCGCTAGATAGTTTTGTTTTCTATCCACAGGTGGATTTATTTGATTTGCCTGAGTAATATCATCTCTTAGGGTTAATAAGGTTAATAAGTTATTACAAAATCCATACACCACCATGGATGTGTTCATTTAATTTAAGTGTAATGTTTAAGTTTCTGTCCGACTGTAATAAATGACCAATTCCAGACTCAGGAGTCATGATTGACAACAAACAGTCATTTGTGCAAAATACAACATATATAACATGGTGCACAAGATGAATCTGTCTTTGACAACTGACCAAGTTTCAGGTTGACAGAACACCGATGACACTGTTTTGCAAATCTTTCATCAAACGTGTCTCTCTCTGTCAGTGATAAGCAAAAAAAAAAAAAAAAAAGTTTATTAACAGGATAGTAAAACTTAGTAAAAATCACTGGAGCTCATTTAAGCAGTCTGTCCAGCCTCCATAACAAGCAGCTACTGAAAAAGATACAGTAAATCAGAGTTTTGTGTCCATGCTCTGTTTTTAGTAGCCACTAGCCAGAACCAAGAGAAACAAACAGTCTTTTCTGCCCTCTGCTGTCAATGGGCTTAAATTTAGAGAAGATACGATAATAAAAACACATCTGCACATAACGGTCTTTCATACACCATCAGAGCTGTTTTTATGACTTGTAAGTTTAGTCTTTGTTTTGTATTGTTTGTGTATCTGCTGCTGAACATCCAAGCGTCCTTTGGAGACAATAAAGTTATTATTGATTTTAAAAAAATGATTAATCAGGTATCTCTTTGAAAGTCAGATTCGAAAGGCTTCTGAAGTCCTGCTACCCTGCTAGCACAAAATAAAGATGGGCTGTCCACCCACAACAAAAGCGCAACACAACAGGGAAACTGTCAAAAAAAGTGTGATTTAGTCAGGGAAAACACCCACTGTGCCCACTGAGAAAAACACGGGTGAATTTTCAGGTAATGACACGCTGCTGTTAAGTGCTATGGTTTATTTATGTTTCCCACTTTTCCACCTTGTGATACCTTTCATTAAACAGTGTTAGACAGATTGACAAAGATAACAACAGCACAGTATGTATACGCATGTATATAAACTGCCCTGGAGTTGTTTCTCAGTAGATCCATACAGACAAAAACTGGAAACCCAGAAGGATATAAAATTATGACTGGTGTTAAATTATAAAAACCATTTAAAACTGTTTCTGGATTTTAAGGAACCTGATACATACCTGCGATTACTTTCAAAAATAATAACGCGTAATATGTAAATAAACTTTCACTCAACTTTAAATAAATTTTTATCTTCTACAATAAATTGTTTTCATGTCTCACTGGTTTGTGAACTATTTTATCTACTTTTCTTAATGTTACTTTAAAATTTACACATATACAGCATAAAAAGTACAATATAGAACTTCTTACTAGATGAGGAAGTAGCAGCAAGAATAGATCGTGTTGAATCCATCAGTACTTTAATGCTCAGATAATTGTCAGTCTCTCTGAACCCAGGAACAGAATCATAACATGCAAAGTTGTTTTAGAAACTTTAACCAAACATTCACAGCTCAGGAAACAAATATTTGATGGATATTATATTGAGGAATTCCAACGTGATCGTGATCTCACTGTAGTTTAGGAGTAAGCTGCCTCAAGTAATCAGATTTTGTGATGCACATGAATGTTTATTAAATGGGCTGTGCTGAGGTGTGGGAGTCAGAATGCAGCACATTCCCCAGTTTAAGTGGTGTTTAGTCGTGTCAGTATAGGCATGTGATGACAATAATAAAGCAATGCTAATCTCTGGACTTATTTAAAAACACTAATTCAATCATGATTAGACTTTCATGAATAAACCGCAGCTACTTGGATGTACTTCAGTAACCTACTTAGATATTGCACTCCGAGCTTTCTTGTAACCAGTGTCCTCAATCAATGTATGAATAAAATCTGCTTAATGCTGACGAGCTGCAATCGCCATCCATCTCAATATTATGTGTGATGTCATGACTTGGTAATAAGTGGACAAATGAGATTCTGAGTTTTGCAGGCGACATTTAGTCAAGAATCTCATGAATAATTTACAGCATGAAACTTCGAGTAACTGGATGAGCAGCCCCATCGATATTAGGTGTGCATGTAGTAATTCTCATCTTTTTCAACTTCAAGATGTGCATGATGACAAGAAAATCATTCACTGTAATTTTATTTTTTGCTCGGATGCCAGTTCGACAGCTGCTGAAAAGAGATCTGAAAGTAAGAGAAAGGTTCCATGTTTTTTTATCTGTGGGTAAAAAATCTAAAGATCCCAGCTTGCCTGTATTCCTTCCACCTGACTGTGCTCTTTGGTCATCCCTCTGTCTAAATAACCATGTATTGGTCTGAGCACCCATTCAGGGTCTCTATTTTCTAGGTGATTGACTCTGAAAAACTAACGTAATCCCCAAATGTTTCCCTGTGTCTGAGGAAAGGTCAGCATTGTTGAGACCCAGGAAGACCTGCTCAGTTGTATGTGTGTCATGCTGGGCATTAAGAGCAGTGGGAGGACCAAGCCTTTAACAAGTGGAGGAAAGGGGCGGGAATCTCTCAGCACCTCCCGATTTGATTCGATTACTATTCAGAGAGCAGCAATGCGGTGGTAAAATGATTATTGAAGCATCTTGAGATCTCTTTTATTTTCTTACAGATTTTTTTTTCACCGTGTGAGTACTTGGTACTTTTGGAGCAAGGTCTTTGTAATGATCCATAATGAATTTCTTCAAATAACTTTTATTAAACAACACTGGGAGGTTAAATTTCTCATCATTAAACCAACAGAAGAAGCGAAAAGTGTGCCTGTAGCGGGCTGCTACTAGCTGCATACTTAAATTAATAAATTAATAGTCTTCAGCATTTTCCGAATCACCAACACAAAAATAACTTCTAATAAACATCCTCCTGTTACATGAAACAAGCAATATAATGCTTCAGACAAAAATAAAAACCCAAAACAATTTGTTGAACCAACAGCTTTTATACAAAGGTATGAACTATTTCCTCATCAGTGATGTGTGGATGCAGCTGTGATAGGCTGGAGCATGTCTGTGACCGCTACGGTTCAGGAAATGGATGGATGGATGATATATAAAAGCGTAAATGAATAATATTTGAGTTCTGATTTTTTTTAATCAGAAGATAAAAAAATATAAAACACCTGACCTTTATTAATTACGTCCCTGTTACCCTCTGCCCTGAGTTGCATACTCACCCGCTTCACCTCTACAGATTCTGGTTGAGCGCCCTCTAGTCAGTGGGAGTCAAACCAAGGTTTCCTGTCTTACTCCAGCCCCCTTAATTACTTCTTTGAGTCTTATTAAACAATTTAAATGTACTGTTCGGTGTTTAGCTGCTTTTTTGGGTCCAGATCCTTCTTGTGCCTTACAGCATATGATTGCAATATACCATAATTACTTTAAAGGAACTGCAAATTGCAAAAGCTTCAATAAACCATTTTACCCATTTATTTACCAGTATATGCAACAGCATATACGACAATACATATTTTGTTTTTCTACCTACATTTAAGTACCAGTAGGAACCAGGAAGTATTTCAGTTCAAGCTGTGAAATTGCACTGAAAAAAAATCTGAGCTGTGTTATTACCAAATAGGTTAAAGCATAAATCAAGTTATTATACAAATTAAATTTGTATAGGTATTGCTAAAGTTGTTACAAATCACTTACAAGGGGATGATGAATATTCGTACCGTATTTCATACCAAGCTTGCCAGTCTCATGCAGTCACATCATTTATACATGTTGCAGGTTTGTGCCAGTATACTGAGTACGTAGAGATATTGATCAGGATAAATGTAAACGTTAACAATATGAACGGATGGTGAAGAAATGCATTATGATTCTTATTGTCGAGATGATGCATTTCTGTTGTCAAAAACAAACAAATAAACATAAAACATACATCTAATACAGGTAGTTGCCCTGCACCAAAGTGTTGCATGAACAGATGGACAGCCCCACTCACAAACCAACATCACCATCCACAGAGCCGTGCCGCTAGCTGTTGTACAGTATAGCATGAGCTTTCTTTTCTCTCTAGTTTTCACTCACCAGATCCTGAGCCAGGTTCTGCTGGAGGTTTTTTCTTCTCCTCTTCACTGTCGCTTAGTTCCACTCAAGTGGGATTTGTTGGGTTTTCTATATAATTATGTTTCAAGGTCTTGTAAAATGTGCTGTGAGATGATTTTGTTTGAGTAGTAAATGAGAGTTGTTAGGTAAAAAGTACTCTTTGCAGTTTTAGATGATTTAACTGCTGATTCGTTTGTTACAGATAAATGGACAATGAACATGTTTTCTGTATTTTGGTATCTTTTTAATATTTCAGTGTAAATATCCAGTAATGTCTTGTTTTTTTCACAGCTTTTCTTGCCAGTGTAAATAAACTGAACTGAATTTACTGACTGGATAGTCAGTCATCTTTGTTCATCTTTGAGATCTGTGACTGCTCAGCCTGTCAAAGTCAGGCTTGTGCAATTATTGTTATTTATAACAATCAGCGCAAAAATACATTAAAGTGAAATGCTACTTGATAATGCATTAGTTCTCTACACAGCAGCAGTAATGAATATTCAATTCTGCTCTTCTATTAGTTTTAGCAGTTGTAGCAAACCATCCAAATGAATTAATCGTCTTAATGAGCTCCACTACCCTCTTCATCTCGGAAGAAATGAGCAATGCCATGAGTAATATCAGCTATTTTGTCATGCTTCATTGTGATTGGCTGCAGATAAGGACCACCGCATTAGCATGCAGGTAATTATTTGGATTTCTGCGAGCAGGTGGTGATGGAAGCAGGGAAGTCTGTGATCAGAATCCAGAGTATCTCCAGATAAACATCAGGGGCTCAGACACACACCAACAACAACCCCTGCAGTGCTCACCGGGAGCCCCCATATCTTTCCCCCACCATGCAGTCATTACACACTGCACATATTAGAAAATATAGCTGTATGGGTCAAAGGGCTGGAGCAATACTGTACTCCACTCTGGGTTATGGCTTACACCAGCACAGAAATAAAGTGGTTTCTGTCGATTGGGAACATCATAAATGAAAGAAAAGGGAAAAGTAATATAGATTATTGATTTAAAAATGTGAACTATTCTGTATTGGCAACAATTCCGAACATCTTTAATGTGAAAAAACTAACAAGATGTGAGTTAACGTATTATATCCTTAATGGGTGGTAGCATATCAGTGTAGCTTGAGGTTAAATGAAACTAATTTAGTTACTTTTATATTGTATTTTATTGTGTATTTTAATATTATATTGTTCACCTTTTTTATTTAACGCCAAACTGCCTTTTACAGTCATACTGCCAACATGTTCGGATGGCTTTAATCATAAATATACCAATAGCAATGTTATAAGTTACTCATATCAGTTTTATTGTTTTGTATACACTAAAAAACTTTTATTTATGTATGGTGTATTATAACTGCTAATAACATAAAATACTTTGGCCACTTGTGAAATTGAGATATATAATATAATTATTACAGTTTTTAGTTGAAAACCGCTGTTGCAACTTGTTGGCAGATGTTGTACATACGTGACAAATCCATCTCCACCATAATCGTCTCATCTCTTCTCTTGCTCTCACTCCGGCTGGTTCTGCTTTTGTATGGAGGTTTCAAGTCATCACAGATAAGGAACGTTTTCACACTGTTAATCAGATTGTCCAGATGATTTGCTCCCCTGCAACATGCATAGTTTGGCATGGTGATTTCCTACGAGACATTCGCCTCAGATCTAATCCCCACTCCACAAGATGGATCAGGGGAGGCAGGCAGCTTCGGGTGAGTTATGATTGCACATGCAGTGTTGGGGCTGGGGTTTGATAAAGGCAGTGTTTGCTTTTTTACGTGGCAGGCTGCTTCATATTAACTCATTTAAACTATATGTTCAGTGTTGTTCATAAAATCAATAGACTTAAGCAGACATCATAAAATACTCAGAATGATGCTAAAATGTCAGCATAATTAACATAACTGTAGATTACTGACAAAGTGATGATTTTAAACAGCTACATGAACAAAAAGCAATACCAAAATAGAAGACAAAGTTTGTCTTTGTGGTAAAAACGGATGCCTTCAAATATCCTGGGATGTATGAAAACGATGCCTTCAAGACAGCAATTCTCCACCTTGCCTGCAGTCATTAATTAGATCCAATCAACACCGCAGGGAAAAGTTACTGTCAAGACTAATTAGCCAAAATGGAGCCCCTGTAATGGGAAACAAATGAACAACAACAGTTAACTGTAGCAGTCTGCTCTGCTTTATGACTCACTCAGTCTCAGTGGAAATGACTTTTGGAGCAGCACCACACAGAATTATATTAGCACTTCATTACAGTTTTGAGGAAATTTCTGAGTGTTAAACACACTATTATATTCTGAAACATAAAACGATTTAACTGGATTTAGATTTATGTATTCTGTCATTGCACTATGCTAAAAGTTCACTTTTAATAAATGTGTTTTGGCAGATGACAAACACACGCATCTCTACCAGGTTACCCATTGCATGCACCGTGCAGGTTTCCCTCCAACCCCATGCCTCAGAGGTCATGAGAAATGTTGACTTAATCCTTTCTTCATCCCACACTACTTCTGAGAGTCAAGGCAGGGAGTAAAAAAAAAGGAACCTTTGTTTCTCCCATAGTGCTTCGAACAAAAGGGGCTGGGACTGGGAAAAGCGTACACACACACCACCTGCAATTAAGAGCTTAGAGTTTGTCCTCTCAGCACAAAACCCTCAGCGACCAAAGAGAAAAGAGGAAATGTCAGATTAGGTGGGAAGTACCATGAGGGTATTAGAAAAACTTGTGAGAATGAAGATGTTTGTCACAGAATATTACTTACAGGATGCTGAAGGCCAGTCACCTTATACCCTATGGAAAAGTAATTGTGGAGGATTTGATAACTAGTGGCTATTGATGACAATTAAGCTCTTTAATTGTGTTGGAGGTTTGCACCACACTCACACACACTGTGAACAAGCCTTTGTTTGTTTGCCCATATGTTGGGCTGAGTAATAAATATCCCCATCTGCTGAGGAAGCAGAGGTGTTAAGTTGTTATGATAAACACAAAAGCAGAGATGACATTTAGAAAAAAAAAAAGTCAGATGCACTGACTGAGATTTTATTTAAAATACAGTGAAATGTATGATACAAACTGGAAGTGCTGGCCTTGTGATGGAAAGCTATAAAGTTCTCCTGAAACATTTCAGTCATCTGAACTTTTCTGAAAATGCCAGCTTCATTAAAGCAAAATTGGGTCAAATGCACTGAGTGCAAATTAAAATCAGCCAAAAGGGGATGAGATGATTGTAATTAACATCTCTTCAATCAAGGAGGAGCGTGGGAATTATAGCTTCATGTTTTACATTTATTCCTGAACTCTGAGGACCTTCTTAGGGCTTGTGTCGTTTCAGAGGACCATTTACGTTCAACAACAAAAAAGAAAAACTCAAGAAAAAGTAATGGCACAGTTTGCAATTTCCAGGCCATGAAATGTGATCTAATCTTCGCTAAAGTCACAAATATCAACAAACACAATATTTCACAGTCATGATCTTTCATGTCTTTACTGAACACACCCAGTACACACGCTGGGTGATGGTGGAAGCAGTGTTTTAATAACAGGTTGATCCACATTTGGCAGCAGAAACCTTAAACAAGTGCTTCTTGTAGCAGCGAATTAGACCAGCACAACATGCAGGAGGAACTTTTCAAGGAATCTACTTTACAGAACTGCTTCAGCTGAGCCATTTTCTTAGGATGTCTGTGAATCACTCTCTAAAGGTCATTCCGCAGCATCACAGTTGGCTTAAGGTCTGGGCTCAGACTGGTGCACACTAAAAGGCAGATTTTGTGTCTCTTTGTCTCGGTTGTCTCCGAAGTCGTTCTGTAGTGTCAGCCTCCCTGACATTATCCTGCTGGATACCTTCATTTTCCCCCTCCAAGATTGCAGGAGGCACAAAAGCAGTGTCACATCATATCATGATGCTCCCTCCACTGTATTTCACCACTGAAACTTTGCTTCATGCTTCCCCTTCGGCGGTCCTTGGCAAACTTCAAGTGTGCTGCAATGTTTTATTTTGTTTTTGCTGAGAGAACGCGCAACAACACAACGTCTATCATAAAAACACAACTGTGAATCAACATGAAAACATCATTCCAAAAGGAATTTACTGTGAATGATGATGTAGATGCTAAATAAAATTTCTACTTCAGTTCTAACGATTAAATAGGACAAAAGAAATGTTAAGTGCAGCCTTAGCAGAAATGTGTCATTTTGTACAGCTAAATGACAAATAGACATTTATTTATTATACAGGACTCTATAGATTGGTTTTCTGCACAGAAAGAGAAGCAGCTTATTTTTCAGCTGCAGGAAATGGTTACTGAAGCCTCCACACTTACACTCTTAAATATCCTCAGCTGCATTACAAGAGATAATTACAAAAATGCACCACTGGATTTTTAATGATAAGGTCAGCTGCTCCTCCCCCACTGAGACATATATCATCCACTGGTACTTACTGCATTTATCTACAGCACTCATGTTGGAAAATGCCTCATCTTATAGCTGAAGCCCACACTTCAGGAAACTAAATCTAAAACTGATTTACGAAAGACACTTCTAAATATCATCTTGCTTTGTACGTTTTCCTCAATTTGCCAAATAAACAACGTGTTTCCGACAAGTTGGACCCATTGACCTGTCTGTTGCACATGCAGGACTGGGAGTGTAACATATTATACAAACACTGCTCATAGAGAAACAGTAGTATCATGGTTGTAGCTAATACATGTTTTAAAAAGGTGGTGTGACACTAACATCTTACATGACTTATACTGTATATAGGTCTACCACAGTTGTTTCAGGGTCTACAAGGAGGGTGGTATTGCATGGCGCCTGGTCCCGGATCATTTATAAACCCATCATGCTGGTAGCCCCGGAGCAAGCAGATGAGGTCCTGTCCTGTGGTGGGTGGTAGCACCAGTCCCAGCATAGGCTGTAGGATGTAGGCCAAGCCAGGCGTGTAATCCCCCTCTCAGAGTTGGAACGCATCATCGATGCAGGAAAATAAATATGGAAGGGTGAACCACTGGATAGGGGACATAGGGGAGACGCTATAGCCAAGAAGAGGGCCAACATTTAAGGATATATTATTACATGATTTTGAAGATACATTTTTTTAAAGACTGGGAACGTTTTAACATTTTCTGTGAGGCATTCAAACCATTCTTATATGTGGGAAATAATAATTTATAATAAGTGTTTTCTACTGAATTTAATTTAACTCTTGCTCTTGCGGCATTCATTCAAAAGCCAAATCTCCCTTATTTGACTGCATAAACCATCATATTTATGCATGCAGGACTGATGACACCACTCACATTTTGCCTTACGCCAACACTCTCTAAGTACTTTAGGTCACTCTTTTCTAATTTGGATCAATTATCCCATTTTCCCGCTGTGAAACAATGTTTCTCATTCAGCCTAATGTACCGGCTATTTGTCAGAGCTGTGTCATACACTTCACTGTTTGTTTACATTCCTGTTAGTGCGACTGAATGCTAGCTTTCTCTACAGTCTGGGGCTCATTTGAAATTCAAATATTGCCTCATTGCTGAGACTCAATAATATTGACTTTCATTTACTCCCCAGAGAAACTGTGAATCTATTTATGACAGGATTGTGTGTTTTCTTATAATATATATGTGTCTGGGGCTTTGCATCTGGACTGCAGTCAGATGCTGCAGGCAGCATGTAATGTCTGGCAGGAGGGCAGTGGAAATCACTATCAAATGCCATAAAAAAAGTTATCATTTATTCGCTGTAATTAAAATCATATGGGTCGGATTTTAAATGCGCAACAGTGTAACCTTTAAAACTAAATGTAAACGATGTTAAACATAAATGACCAATCTTGTTTAGTACGTTTTGTTGTATGAACATGAAAATCTCACACAGCAGCTATATCAGTGATCCACTAGATGGAGTACTACATCACTGAGAAGCGTTTCTGGTCACAGCAGCATGTAGAAAGATCATTCAACATTAATAACAACACAGTGGTGCTTTATTAAGTTAAACAGGTGGCTTGTTTGCACATCTGCTCCAAAATCAAATGTGACTCTCTGAAACAGAACAAAAACTGTATCAGGCTTTTAAATTTACATTTGTAGAAGAGGAAGAGACTGATATTTCATAAATCCACAACAAATATGCATTCATTCTATTTCTCTTCATTCAGAACATCATGCAGCTGTAGGTTTAACATGCTGGTGCAATAACATGTTGATTCACATGCAAACAAACTAAAGAGTAATGCAAAGTCTTTCTTGGCTCTAACAACTGGTCCAAATACTTAATCGGGACCTGCTGAGTTCAGGAGCGAGTACAGTGTGTTCTGTATCTGTGGTTTTGTCTTCAGTCGTCTCGCTGGTTTGAAGTGGGTAGAGGTCAGCTGAAAAAAATTATATTGCTTATCCATATGCACCAATAAGGATTTAACAACTTTTGAAATCAAAACATGATGATAGCAAGGATTGCTGTCTTCTGTTTGCAAAACCATTTTCAAATCTAATCACACTACACATACACACCTGATGAAGCAGATTAGTTGAGTTTATGAGTGTTCATCTGTTGATAAAAGATAACTAAAGGTTGTTTGTTGTTTTTTTATTTCAGCAAACTTTAACTTTAGTTCTTGCCTATAATCCTAAATAATAGATACAGAATTATTAATTTAATAATCTTAAAACCAAGTTGGGCTTCATGGTTAACTAATTACCAAATTTAAATGGTTTAATTATTTCAGCAACTAAGTATGCCAGCAATAGCATCTGGCACTGAGTTTTTAATTGTGATAAATTTGTGATTTTACATGTTTGACTAATTACACTGTGTTTAATTCACCAAGGTGATGAAGAAACAATTACCAAATGTAAAAAAGAAGTGATCTATTAATATCATGATTAGACAGAAAAACCTGAAATATGACATTACTATTTCACTTCAGAATGGCACAATGTTAGGTTAGGTGTAAAAACAGGGGTGACGACACTGAGGTGCAGCAATATGAACAAAATGTTTGAAGAAGGCATCTGTTTGAAAGAGCAGTCCGTAGTGAGATTACACACAGCTGTGTTACGTCAGCCCCGGAGACACTGAAGGAAATATCTACCGACTGCATATGCTACATATTTATCATAAACAATATTGTAACAGTGGTGTGGTTTTGTACAGATAAAAATAAGTATATAAAACTCTAATTATGTCTTCCTTAGTTGTATTATAGTTGAGGTTTAAACAAGGGTCATACCCACTGTCTACAGACACTGTATCAGGCGAACTCAACAAGGAGTCAAAGTACAAACTGTCTTTATTGACAGCAGTAAAGGGATTAAAGGAGAAGAGACACAGCTATAATTAGAAATTCAATTTTCATTGCATTCATTTTTAATGACTTTCACTAAATAAAAATTGATACATAATGTAACTATAAACCTGATGCCACTTTACAATCTTTAGATAAATGAAGCTGAAGCTATATATTATGTATTATTGTCTTGCATTTGGCTGGGGCTCAAATGTGTGAGTGTGAGTGCAAATGATGACAAGGTAGACCACAACAATGGTTAGAGCTGGAGAGGTAAGGACTTCAAATTCAGATCATTAGAAGAGAGAGAAATTTTGCCACTGTGGATGAAGTAACCTATCCACACCTACCTACAGTTTACAATCCATTAACCTCAAAACTATCGAACAATTGGTTATAGGGCTGACACACAGAGACAGACAAACACTCACACTCACATTCACACCTATGGGTAATTAAAGTCACTTATTAACCTAACTGCATGTCTTTGTGTGGTGGCAGAAAGCCGGAGTACCGGGGAGAACCCATGCAGACATGCAAACACAGAAGGACACCTGGGAATTTGTCAATTATTTAATTGATCGTTAATTATCGTCATTCTTAGCAGACTGAACAATTAGTGTAAAAATAAAGTCAGAAACCTATGTGTTATCTAGAAACCAACTTAAATTTCAGTAGTCTTTTTAAGTCAATAATAAATTAAGCCTCGTCATGGATCCTGTTGTATAATCTGTTCTATTATAATCTCGTTCACCTCCACTCACTTGGTTAATTACTGGTTAATTAGTTACTTAATTAGTTTCTTGTTCCTGTCTCTTTATTAGCCAACTGCAAACTCACTTACGCTGCCAGATTGTCTTCATAGAGACTCCAGTGTGATATTTTGCCTTTTGCCTGATCTCACCTGTCTCTGACCTACTCCTGACCTGCACCTCTGCCTGACACCTGATGATAATCTGTAAATCTGATTCTGATTTATTCTGGTGATTTGAATCTGTTTCTGGGCACTTGGAATCTCTGATTACTCTGCCTCTGGCCCCTTGATACTTGGACACTGATTTCTCTGCCTCTAAATACTCTGACTTTGGAACTCTGTTGGTTTATCATTTTGGATTGTGAATTTCTGATCTGTACATATTTGTTTGGATGGACTTTTCTGTGTGTGAACTGTGGTTTTGGAACCCTGGACTTGGTTTTTGCAGATCTCACTGTTACTCTGAAGTTGTGCGCTTTGGCAACTGTGTGTTTCCTTCTGCTCCTAGTGATATCACCTGTGTTCACCTCCACCTTGGACATGCAGCAGAAGCCAACTCTGGAAGTCGCCATCTTGGGTGACTTCACTGAGACCACTTCCCAGAAGCTGAATGACATATGTTAACAAATAAATTTGCCTCATGTAGCCGTACCTTAATGGTTCAGCCTCTTTATACCATCATATTGTAAACTGTAATCAAACATCCACTTTAAAGATGAGAAGCAGATGTGATTAGATCATCACACACATTTTTTGAGAAAGTACATTTCAGTATAAAGACAACTAAGCTTTCTCAGTGCTTTCCCATCTGTATTGCATGGACACACAATATATCAGATATATTAATTATGTAAATGCCCAGGCTGGTCGACTGTGATGTAAAATAT
>OMLM01002154.1:10462-35072 GCA_900302695.1 Helostoma temminkii | reverse complement strand
GTGACAGTGAAAGAGAACTGGTGAACTAAATGCACCAGAGGTGTTTAATAATCCTTCCGTACTCGGGTCAGTGCCAGGACTTTTTGATATCAAGCTTGAGCATTGTGCCAATAATGAAGCCTATTTCGGAGCAGGCACTAAACTGACTGTTCTCGGTGAGTAAGATATCAGATTTTCTACTTATTCGTCTGTGAAGCAAGCAAACCCTGGTTGCTTCTCAAGAAGCTGTAGAACAGGTGGTGGAGTAATATAGTGAAAGGTTTAGAGGAGAACAGTAAGCTGGAGGTTAGGGCTGACTGGTTCACTGTGCTGGTTCACTGTGCTGGTGGTGGTTATGAGGCTCCATTTGCTGGAGGAACCACATTAACAGAAACTTAATTAAATCATAAAAATATGACGTAGTATTGGTTTTGTCTCCAGTATATTGGTTCAGATTTGATCTGTTAAGAAGCTCCAAAACCTGGATGACGCTTTTGATTAAGGGAATAATCAAACTGGCTTAAACTCACAAGCTGATCTGAAGTGGAGAGCGTCAGCTGCAGTAGCTGAGAGGAAAACGTTAAGACAACCTGTCAGAAAGTTGGACAAAGTTGGACAAATTGGAAAGACGAGCACAGACACAGCAGCAGAAGTAGGTTTTTGTCACAGTCCCTGAGCTCTGTGTTAATTTTCTGAGGCTGTCTTTGGAGCTGGAACCAAACTGACTGTTTTAGGTAAGAAAATCTGCTGCATTAATACGTTACCAATATGAGACATTAAGTAATGTATTTATGACAATGTGACAATTTAATTTGTAAGTCTGCAGACAAATTATATTTGAAAGGATTGTGCCTTTAAAATGTAAAAGAAGTTATGGCACATGTTATTAAAACTGTCTTGTCAGTTTTAAGTCAGTCAGTCCTGCTCTGCTCTCCAGCTATAAAAGAATTGGCTGTGTGCCCAGATTATTGCTCTCACTGGGAGCTCTTATTAGCTCCTTGAGTGACGGTGGGTTTCCAGTCTCATTGCATTGGTACTAGAACCACACTCACGGTCTTAGGTAAGATGATACGTTTCAAAAATGGTAATAAGGTAATATTACATATGTTTTGCTTCCAAGTCAGTTATTTATTATTTACACAAGATGACGTGAGGTCGTTTTCTATCCTCTGAAATATCTGATATTTTACTATTCACCACTGACAGTTCACAGCTGCTCACAGTTAAAAGCTTCAGGGGTTTTTACTATAGCTGCGTGTCAGTGTGACCAGCTATAACCCAGCTTACTTTGGCAAAGGCACCAAACTCACAGTCTTGGGTAAGAAATTAATACTACGTTGATTTTTTTGTTTGTTTCTGACTGATTCTCCACTTCACATTTTCCGATTCCCATTGTGTAAAAATTCGTCCTGTAGAAATATTTAACAAATGTCACTTAACGTACAAAAATACAAAACAATTCAGAATGTTAAGAAACTAGTTTAGTGTTTCATTCAGCTGTTGTAGCTTCCTGATAGAATGAGGAGTTTTCTGCATGTGAGCGTTGTGCTGTGCTCTGGCTCCTATCCTGCTTATTTCGGAGAAGGAACCAGGCTGACAGTTCTTGGTAAGACGATGCTTGTTGATGCGGAGAAATGAATATGAGCACTGACACAATATGTGTTCAAATATTTTATGCTTAATATTGGCTTATGTTTCTTTGTGCAAGAAATATGAAGCTACATCCAGAACCATGTTAGCTGAGAAGTAAGACTGGGAACAAGTTTAAACTAACTCAGCTTTGCCTAAAAGTTTCGGCTGCAGATTTTCGACTATGGATATAACCAGGCTTGCTGATCTCCCCACTCTTTATGCTAAGTTAAGTTAGTTACTGGCTTCATGTTTACTGTACGCATATGACAATGGAGTGTCCTCTTGGAAAGAAACCAGATGTGTATTTTGCAAAATGTAGAACTGTCCTAATAACTTCCTTCCTTTGTCCCTGCAGAACCGAACCGTACTGTCACAGAGCCAAAAGTGAAAGTTCTATCACCTTCACAAAATGAGTGTCAAAACAAAAAAGACAAGAAAAAGAAGAAAACCTTTGTGTGCGTGGCGTCTGATTTCTACCCAGACCACGTGAGTGTGTCCTGGCAGGTGGACGGGTCAGATGTCACAGACGGCGTGGCGACAGACAACGCTGCAGTGCGGGAAAAGGACCATTACCACATTACCAGCAGGCTGAGGGTCCCACTCAATGATTGGTTCACACCCGGCAAGAACTTCACCTGCACCGTCAGCTTCTTCAACGGAACACACACTGTCAATATTAAAAGTTGGGCTGGAGGTATTGAAGGTATGTTCAGTCCAGCTTCAAATACCTAAACACATCTTTTGATTATGTGAAGGTCACAGCAGCTGGTAAAACCTTTATTTCCTCCCTTCTCCTGTCAGGTCCAGGAGCTGCAAAGATCAGGGGTAAACATAATTACATAAATCTCATTAGTTCAGAGCATTGACATAACTCCGTCACATCACTGATCATCACTGTGATATTTTACAATGTCCTACAGAGAAGTATCTGAGGATCACACACTCTGCCAAACTGTCCTACGGTGTCCTGATTGTGAAGAGCAGCATCTACGGAGTGTTTGTGGTGATTCTGCTGCGGAGGCTTCAGGTTTGTCCATCATCATGCTGCGTGTATTCTACTGGACATCATGCAGCGCACATATGATCACTGTTATGTCTCTGTAGTTGTTTTCCAAATGGAAATTCATGTAGAAGTCATTTTATGTTTTGTTGACTATTTATTGCTACTCGTGACTGACTGTGTGTTTTAACTATGTTCATCACAAATGAAGAAAACACTGCAGCAGTTTCAGTCATACTAGCTAAAATATGAAAGATATCAGTAGGAATTAATATGTTTATGAATTTACCTATCACGCATAACATTTTTAATAACTCTTGATATCATTAATTCATCATTAATTTAAAGATTAATTTAATCCTTTCATGCTTTAAGTATGATAAGCATTGCCAGGAAATATGCACACAGCAAACCCAGTGAGACTGGTGTTATGTTAAAGTAACTGAGGTGACTCAGATCACATTCATATCATGGAACAAGATCTATGTCTAAAAGCAGCTTTGGCGAAATAGGTGGAGTTTCTAATAAATACATCTTTTCGTGTCCTTCTGCGTCTGCTGCACAGGGTTCATCAGGAAAACAAGACGACTGAGAGCTGAGCCAAAGCATGGAGCTGTGGTTTCTGTAAATAAAACATCAAAAGTATGTGCGTCGTGCAAAAGAGCATTTGCTTTGATCAGCCGATCACATTCTGCATAAAATAGAAGAACACGCTTGACTGTAAAGTGTTTGCTGATTGATGATGGAAGTGCTTGTGAGCTGCTTTGTGCTGAATTTTCTTCTCAATAAAAGTTTTCAGAAGTGATACACAGAAATGTGGAATCATTATTTCTTTTCTGTTTGAACATAAGACAGAGCTGCATGCAATGTTCAGAATTAATTCACCGTAGCAACAGTAGCAGCACATTTGACTCTTCCCCCTTCACAGTTTCCATACACAAATTAATTAACCTCATATCTCATTACAGAGTTTGTTGGAGGTGCATGTATTTTTAGCTACTTCTTCCTCTATGACACGTTTCCCTTCACTACACTAAATGCCAGCCTTACTAACTGAGGCATTTTGTGCTGAAGACATTTTCCAATGAGTAAAACTAAACAGTCTCTGATAAAATCAAGTGTTATTATAATCAAATCTAACATATAACATCTAGTTTTTCCACTGTACACATTTGCCAGCTATGCATCACATTCTTTGTGAGTCAAACTAGACAATGTTCTTTTAAGTTGAAAGAGTAAATGTTCAACCACAGCCCATAACAACAGGAAATCATTTCTCATCTCAGCACAGAAGAAGGTTGAAGCTGTTGGTGAGAAACAAACAAGGACGTGAAAGCGCAGGGGGGGCGTTGAGAGCGGCAGCAGAGGAGAGGATGTGGTCGCAGGGAACAACCTGCAGTTCGCTCTGAGGTGCAGCCTTCCACTTCACCGCAACCTGTGCAAACGACGCTTGCATCTGTGCAACAACCACCTCAGCTGCTTCTGTGTCAACTGAAGCCACAGTGTGATCCAGCAGCTGCTCAGTTTGACCTACTGCAGCATGAAGAATGTAACAGTTCAAAATAAGTTTTTGTGCAATTACACAGGTTTATATGTTGTCTTCATAATAAGAGTGACACTGAACATTGAATTCTTGTGAACAGGAACACCTCGAGGAAGTTTCTTCACATTTGGCAAAAACTGTCCTTTGGCCTAATGAGTCCAAATTTGATATCTTTTGTTGATCTAGAGGGTGAACAGATGTTTCCTGAATGTCTGGTTCCCACTGTGAAGCACGGAGGAGGAGGTGTGATGGTGTGGGGCTGCTTTGCCAGTGACACTGTTGGTGACTGAGTCAACCAGCACAGCTACCACAGTATTTTGCAGCGACATGACATCTGATTTGCACTTAGTGGGGCCATCATTTGTTTTCCAACAGGACAATGACTCGAAACACACCTCTAGGTTATGTAAAGCTATTTGTGAGGGAGTGATGGAGTGCTGCTCTGAGGACCAGGCCTTCACCATCACCTGAATTAAATCCAATTAAGATGGTTTGGACCAGAGAGTGAAAGAAAAGCAGCCAAAGCACCTCTGGTCATTCAAGATTGTTGGAAAAACTATACCAGGCGACTACATCATGAGAGTGACTGAGAGTGTGCAAAGCTGTTTAAAACCATTATGGCATTTCTAGCTGTCAGTAGAGCATATTAATGAATACAGAATCATAAGACTTTGAAATTCAGCCAAAGCGTCTTTCATCAAAGTCAAAACATTGAACATCAAATGACGGTCAAGGTTTTCTAGACAAAACTCTATAAAACCTTTATTTTGCTCTGGGCAACACAACAGCATTCTATATGAAGCAGTTGATGTGAGTTTTATTAAACTGCTGAAACACACTTAGTGAAACAGTGTCCGCTTCACACATTTATTAACCAAGTTTTTCAAAACCATTACAACACAGGTCATCTACAGGCACCCAGTACTACTGGATTAACTGTGTCAAACTAAAGGAAAACAGATACTCACAGCTGATAGGATTTACTTAGTTATGAACCTGTAATACAATTGTATGCATCCACCTGTGCACCATTATTCAACAATCAGACTCCATGCATTAATAAAAGATGGCACCTTTGTGTTGCTAATTGCAAAGACAGATCAAATGGACTAAATGTGAAGTTCTGAGAATTTTAATTATTGCTTTTTTTTTGTTTGTTTGTTTGTGAAATATTTTTTTAAATAATTCACATAATACCTCTTTTCTCATACCTCATTTCTTTCAAGTGTATTTGTTCTGTATTTTCCCACTGCTGTTTACAGTATTCAGCTTTTCTGAGTTTGACCAGTTTGGAAAAAAGTGAATTTGTTTTTTAATTTTTTTATTAGCTTGTATGTTTTGAAAATGTGTCGTTAGAGTGGACAGAAGTGCAACACAATTATTTTTCATCTGTCCTAAATATCCTAAATATGCCACTGTTCATATCATCACATGCTTACTGCAGCTGTTCCACATGCTTAGACACAGTCACTTCACAAAGTACCCACACTCCTTCACCTTTTGTACTGCTTGTATATATAAATTCCATTGTTGTCTGTCTGTTGCTTAGACTCAAAAATGAGACAACCACCACAGCTGAAAACTAACACACTTATACTAAATTTCACGAGGGGCATCTTACGCTGGGTCTCATTGTCCTGCAGCCAAAAACAGAACCCAATGTGCCTCTGCAGGTCTAACAGTTCATTTTCAAGTTTTTAAAAATAAAGTTGAAGATCACCCTGAGAATGGGGGAGAGGCTCATATCAGAATGCTTTTCCCTCTGTTTTACAGTGTTACTCAACAGTGCTGTTAAATGTAGGTGTTACAGGAAACTAAAACTGTTTCCACACATGACTGAAATGTGAATGTTCCATTACTCTACTGACAAAACAGCCAAACATAAATTAAACGTTTTAGGTGAAGTTTATTCTTAATAAACCGCTGAACAGTTGTATTGTTCTGTATCTATGTACTTTTATGACAGTGATGTTTCGGGAAATGAGCCAAAGCTATTGAGAAAAGTTCCCCAAAGTTTGGAAACAGCTTGATGAAGCTGAAACAGTGGTTCAATGATGTGCTGTAATCATCAGCTAGCACTGCTGTTTACCCTGCTCCATTCACCACCAGTCAAGCTGCAGTCTTAGGGTTTGGTTTGAGGCTTGTGCTTCCTCCATGCAGCTAAAGCATTTATGAATATGAATGTGATCATCTGAAAGATTTTATTTGTTTGTTTTTAGCCAAGCAGAAGCAGTGTATGGTGCAATGCTAAAAAAATGCTTAAAAATACCTCTTCAGTAATGTGGCATTCATTGAAGATGAGGCTGGTTAATGAAAAATAAAAAATGCTTTTGTTATGAACTATGATGTAGTTAAGCTTCCCTGACATTTCATGCCCTGACTATCAGTTAGATGCCTCCACCTGCTGGACAGTCACTGCATCACAGATTTAAATTTCCATCTGCTGAAGCATAGTGGTAAAAAAAATCCTCATTACTGCATATGAGGAAACTGCTTAGTTTCTGCTTTACTGCACATTATGTCACATAAATGTAAATGAAAGACAAGTAGTTTAAAAAGGAAAAAAAGTATAATTTGATTTTAGTTCATTCAAAACCTGAATTCAAATATAGTACCTAAATATTATAATTTTAAAATCAACTTTAAGAAATACTGAACACACATTGAAGCTGCAATAATTCTGTATCACTATTGATTTGTGGCAAACATATGATAAATCAACTGCAGCTAGACAGCAGACACTATTACCCAGAATGAGCAATGAGCTCACCAATGATCTCAACCTGTGTTTTTTTGACTGACAGGTCATTCGTAGAATTTTTATATGCATAATTTTTGATTAAACAAGGAGGATACAATGCAGCAGCAGGGTGACGACCACAGTCAACAGAGCGACGCTCCGAGCTGCACAGCCAGATGCCGCGGTCCTTTTCTGGCTCAGGCTGGAAATGGGACAGGAAATGCCAGAGCCATAATTTCCTCCCAGTGTGGACACGCCCTCACTTGATAAAAGGACGCCAGAGAAGGTAATGGTTTTGGAAATAGTGCTGGCCCAAGCACAACTTCCTGCTTGTTGTTTCACCCATATCTGGTCACCTTTCTGTAATTCCTCCATTAAGTAACAGGTGTTGAGGGTTGTGTCACCACCAGACACCTAGACAGGAGTAGAGTGTTTTGTTTTAGACCTGTTTGTGCTTGCTTACCATTTGAGCATCAAGATCCTCTGTGTCTTCTCAGTACATTTTTCATTTCCTCTAGTTCATTATAGTTGGACACTTACAACATGTTAGTTAACTTCAAAACGTCATCAAACATTTCAGCTTTTACTGCTATGCAGAGAAGAGAGCACCTTTTGTACCAGATGACCCAAATGTAGCTGGAAAAGTACTGGGAACTGTTAGCATTACTGAAACATTACCTAGCTCTAAATTGCCTCTCTCGCCCTCAGACTTTTACCTGTGAAGATTTCATTTGTTAAAAATGGTAAATCAACATTAAGAACAGAGATCTGTCCATTTAAAAAGCATTTATAATCTAAGAAAAGAGGGACAAACTATGAAAGGCACTGTGCAAACTGGATATAGTCAATACAATCATCTGAAAAAGAAAGAAACCACAACACTTGATGACAAAAGCACCGTGTAAGTTACTGTATAAAAGAGTTTGCTCACTTAAAAATGAGGTCATCTGATACACAAGGTGCCGTGAACCTACAATTGTTTAGTTTGAGGAAGTAAAAGAGGTGCAGTTGTTCATAGAGGTGACACCAGAACAAGACTAAAGTACTAAATGTAGCATAACATAAAATGGTGATGCTGAATAAGCCAATAATTTGACTTCATCATAGCAGGCCCCAAGTTTAGTTTGTTGTTTAGTCGTCTCCAGTCTACTTTGTTCTACAGTAGCAAGAAAAAAAAGCAAATGTTTAGAAATGATTTACACTTACAGTGCATGTAAACATGTCTTTGGTCAGATGTTATGTGGATACTGAATATATAGACTAATAGTGGAACATAGTAGTTGTAGTATTACTAATCAATCAGCTAACCAACAAAAACTAAAAGCTAAGTCCAACCAATGAACTACCGGACATGTGTGTTTGGTTTAATTTGCTTGACTTGTCAGGTTTACTCTAAACGAGACCAGAGTGATCCAGAATTTAGTGAAGTCTCTTCCTATCTGAGTCTGGAGCTGGTACCTGAGCACGGCAGACCATCCTTCGCGACCCGTTGACTATGAAGTTCCATACATTGTTGTGATTTCCGCGGCACATCTGGGCTGCAAACACAAACTGATAGATGCCAGTGACGGGTGCAATGAACACACCTGTGTCATTGTTGTATGCGGAGCCCTGGTTCACCAACACCTGGTTGAATATGATTGGGTTGAACTCGATTTCTCTTAGCTGACCCTGGAAAGCCACAAAAAAAAGCACAGACCCCTCTGGGGGACAGATACAAGACGCGTATTAAATAAAATAAATTTGAAAAATAATATAACTTACTTTGTTCACAAACACAAACACACTACTTACCATGTTGTCTGTCTGCTGCCTGGCGATGGGTCTGTGGATAGAGTCACAGAATGGTTATGTATCAGGATCTTTCAGTGTTAAGGTTGAAGCGTTAAAGGATATTTCGCTCACCCTTTCTGCTGGATCTGCTAGACCCACAGTGGTCAAACATACAGCTGTCACAATACTAACAACAGAACATATCTGGGACAAAACAAATCTAAAATTAGCAACAAATCATCTTTGCATAAATTAGGAGCCTGAAGAACAGGTTGGAAGGCAGACAGGTACCTTAGGACAACTCATTTTCCTGCTGAGAGCCGGACAGTGCTGACACGTTCTGCCAAGCTTCTCGTGTCCCTGTGCCCAACAGGCAAAGTCCACTTGCTGCTACTTTGTTACAAAATCTGTTTGACTAACTCCCACCATATACCCACCACACACACAGCTGAGTTCATTGCAATGTGTGAGACCAGACACTTAAACAGAGGACAGGTAGAGGTAGAGCTGTGTGATCTGTGTTGTGTTATAGGGATTATGATCTGCCCCATGTCTACAATCGCTCATTATAACTATCACTGATTGAAGAACTGTGAGAAGTAGTCGAATGCTCCAACATCAATTAAGAACTTAAACTTCTGTATTTAATGTTATTTAAAATATTTATTCCTGAAAGTCCAGAATGAACATCCATGGTCATTCATAAAGTTGTTTCGGAAAGTATAAAACACCCAGCAGCTAAAATTACACAATTTACTGCATTGTAGCTGCTGACAACTGTGCTATTTTTTCTCTCTCTTTGGTCTGGTATCTACAAGCTCTGTAGAGATTAGACTATATTTCAGC
Source organism: Helostoma temminkii (assembly GCA_900302695.1). Lineage (NCBI taxonomy): Eukaryota > Metazoa > Chordata > Actinopteri > Anabantiformes > Helostomatidae > Helostoma > Helostoma temminkii. The sequence goes on along the minus strand of OMLM01002154.1, from coordinate 25,559 downwards.
AGATTATCCAATATCCTCTCAAATTCCATACTGGATGGGATGTGTCTGTCAAACACCATCCTCAGGTCGCTCTAATTACTGTGTAGGTTGTGGGTTGTGTCTGAAGAACAACAAAAGTCTTACAGCCACTCCAGTGTTGTTTTAGCAGTGTGCTACAGGTCAACATTGTGCTGAAAGGTGAAGTGGCTCTCCACCCTCAGATCTCATGAGGTCTAGAGCAGGTTTTCAGGCATTGATCCTTCCTTCAATTCTGGCCAGGCTCCTTATCCCTGCTGCTGAGATCCCCCCTGCAGCATGATGCTGCCACCCCCATGGTTCACAGTAGTAATGAACTTAGCCAGCTGATGTTTGTGACACATAGTGTGTGAAGTTCTGCACAGTTGGTCTTTGGAGAAGTCCTTCTACTGGGCCCTCTAATGCTTTTAACTAAAAGTGTATTCCACCTAGCCACTACACAGACCTGGTTGATGGGGTGCTGCACCTGAAGATCTTTTAGAGCGACTGTTGGGTTCTTGGTTACCTCCCTGGCCAAGAACCTTCTTGTCAGATCACTTAGTTTGGATGGACAGCCGACTGAAAGACTCTTGGGGGTTCCAAACTTCTTCTGTTTCATTGTTGAGGCCACTGTGTTCACTCCAAGCTTGAATTTTTTCCAAACTCTGGGCCTGGCTTTTTGACCTGACCTTTGATCTCTAGAAAACTCACAACACAGAGGATGCACCACACCACAATTCAACAAGTCTGAGGAAACCAAAATAACATCCAGTATCTTTACAAGCACAGCATAGAAGAATCTATTTTATTAAAATGCTGTTATCACGATTACCCACAGGTGTTGGGAATTTAAAAACTGACCACATTTTCCCAAAAATAGCAAGCATCAAACTGTTTTGGATTACACAAGATGTTTTGGATGGATGGATGGATTGAACCAATCATACAGATGTGAGTGTTGGCAAAAAATCAAATACGTACAAAGTGTGTTACGGTGCAGAGTCAACCTCTAAATCTTTCCTGAAATGTTCAAGGTGATGTCTTTCTCCATCTGTATTTTAAAAACCCTTGACTTTTCTTATTCCTACAAAAAGAAGATTAGAATTGATCTGGGTCTTCACGTTTATTTTCATCCAACAAGAGCGGTAAGAGAGAAGAGAGCATGGTTAGAACATCCATTCACCAAACAGGACATTTTTACTCATACTCTCATCTACCAGGAAATAAGAGCAACACACCCACCCCTCCCGCCTCCAACCTCACTATTCAGTAACTGAAATATCCTTGCTGTCAGTAAATCCCCCTCTAATCCCTGTTGTTCCAGCCTGTTCTGTTCGGCTTTAAAATCTATTCCCCAGAAGAGGGACGGAGAGGTCATTCATGACGTGATCCGGCCTTCCTATCGGCTTTCTGTAATGCACACTAAGTCCCAAAAGGTGTTGTTCAGTAGTGACCGGATTTGCTTGAAGTTGACTCGAAGACGGGCAAAGACAGGTCTCCACAGATGTTGAGTTGAAAGCATGTGTATCTGAAACTTCCTGCACATATGATTGGGATAAAATGATGGCAGCTCCTCCAGACTTACACTCTCATCATTTTTCCAATGATAGTGCATGGGTAAACATGCTTTTTGGGCTGCCAATACACTAACAGTGCTTCACAGTCCACAACACCGCTCACTGGGCCTTGTGTAATGCACTGGGCTGGAATATACTTCCTGGTCTTTATAAACATGCTGGTTATTAAACTAGTTACATGTTTTGCAAGGAGACAGAGAAGAAAGTGCTTAAGTTGGGGTTCCTGACAGTACGTGGTCTTTGCCTCTTTAAAACCCTCCATCACACTAATTTCATAAATGTATTCCAATCCACCAGTAATCATCTTGAAATGTGGCCTTTTCTCTGACCTCAATACTCCTCCCTCAGTAATCCTTTGTGTCTGTGCTGTCCAGAGACCTGTGTCTCTAATGCTGACTGTCTGTCTGACCGTAAAAGCTAATGCTTCAGCTTACTTTAGACATAAAACGCTCATCATATAAGAGCTAGCTTCTCAGTCCCTAAATATGGGGATTTAGCTCAAGAAGCTATTTTATTTGCAATTTTTCATTTTCATGCTCATTTTTCTTTTTATATGATGGGTTACTGTTAGTAAGGGCCAATACAAAATGACCAGACTGGGTGGTGCATTTAAGACATAAATTATGTACAGATATAAACAAAATGTTGGCAGATAAAAACAAAAGCAACCAAAATCAGTGTCAAACGTTTTCTGATACATCTTTATATTTGCATGGAACTTTTCCATCCACGCTGACTGAATAACAAGCCTCTATTTTCTTTTCTGTATGAAAGCACTGACAAGCCTGGAAGGATTAGCTACATTAGTCTATAAATAACTATAATTCCTGAGGTCACTAGGTAGAATATAGGAAGTTACCATTAACTGAAACATGAGCAAAAACTCAAACTGCAATTATAACGTTGTGCAGGTTTTCCAGACACACAGTGCGCTGCAATAGTATTTGTCTATTCAAGTAATCACCCGTGGCAGCCATCTTGAACCTCCTCTCCTCAGGACGGTGGACTCTGAGTTTGTGTCTGTGACTCTGTGTCCCAGTTCTTCCCACGGCTCCTCTTCCTGTTCCTCTCAGCCATCACCACAGCTGCCACCACGGTGACCACCACAGTTACAGTGATGACTAGCACAGTGGCCGTCTCTGCGACGCAAAGCTGGCTGTCCACCCAGGCCAGAGAAGCCCCGGTCAGCTGTGGGGGGTCCCGGCACGTCACATTCTGGTAGTCGTCGATGTGAAGGTGGCGAACGCGTAAAATCTTACTGAAGACGCGGTGTAGCTCACAGTCACAGTTCCATGGATTACCTGGTGATAACAACATGAAAGGCAAATGTAGAGCTATATTAGAGTTAGTTATATCAAACTTACTTAACTCTTACTTAACTGCATAAAGTTATCTTAAATTGCTCATACATGGACTTAAAAAAACTAAGTACGAAGGAAATTGGTGAATGTCGCATTATCTCTTGTGTGTGACAGTTAAGAACAACTCTGCTTGTATGAGTGGTGCTTGCATAAGCCTCTCTGTGATTCACACTGACATTAATAGGAAAATTAGCACTGATCCAAACTGATTGGTCCCTGACGTCAGAGTCCCTAACCAATCAGGGTCAGGGTCAGAGTCCCTGACCAATCTGACTGACTTGACTAAACACATTGATATTGATGCTGATTTCACCACGGTTCATCTTCACGTGACAGCAGCAGGTTTAAACCAAAATCAACAGGTGGTAGTATAGTAATGGTGACTGCAGAAACCTGACAGCTGGATGTGCGTAGCTGTTGTATGCAGGCTGATGAAGGTTTTAAACTTGAGGTTATGCAGGTTGTTTCCCTCCAGAGACAGAACTGCCAGGCTATAGAGAGGCGCCAGAGCATCGCTGTCAATCTGAGAGATGTTGTTGTTGCTCAGCTGGAGCACCTAGACAGACAGACAGATGGTTAATCACACACACACACACAGGTAATCAGACAACTCGGTACACACCCATAATGATTTCACAATAGTGAAGTAATGTACCTCCAGTGCAGGCAGCATATCCAGGCTCCCCTGCTGTACAACAGTCAGTTTGTTGTTATGCAGGTAGAGCTGCCTGAGTCTGGACAAACCCCTGAACACACCAGGACCTACCAACACCAACTGGTTATAACTGAGGTCCAACTTCTCCAAGTTGTCCAGATGCTCTAAGCTGACAAACAGAGGCAAATATGTGATGAGACACAGGCAAACAGATACAAAACTCAGCCCGTGTTGTGCTGAATATTGTGTTAGTGATTGGTCACTCAGCCTAAATGAAGATTTGGCTTCTGGCTTCTTGGTCCAAAAACTATTTGCATCAATGATACAAGTGTCTGTTCTGAGCTGTGATCATGAGTTTTGGGTAAAGATACAAATGAGTTTTCTTTGAAGGATGACTGGGTTCACATGTACCAACAAGGTAAAGAGCTTGTTCGTCTGTTACTGTTTAGTCTCATATCAAAAATAAAACCAAGGTGATGATGGTGGGAGAAATGTTGACTTTGTTGCACTTTGAGTGACAGAGACCTGTATCCAGATATGTAATGTAAGTTGTTGCGCTCCAGACGGAGCTCTTTGAGAGCCGACAAACTGGATGAGAAGTCAGCAGTAAGAGTTGTTAACTGGTTCCAGCTGAGATCCAGCTTCTCCAGGAAGGACAGAGAAAAAAATGCCTGTGAAAAGACGAAATAAAAAAACAGATTTTAAATATGTATCACTTTCAGTACTTCACACTCTGCACTCTTTCCCTCAATCTGCCATTTCAACTCCTCAGCTCAGTATTGCTACTACTGCTACGCTACTACTTAAGCTCAGGAGCAGTTTTGAATCACCACAGCGAATCAAGAGAAACTCAAAAAGCTTGTCTACTTGGTGTTTATTTTACAAAGTCATTGCTGTCATTTTCTCAACATCTGCACAGTATAGCCCTCTTGATTGTAACCATTGGTTCTGCGTCCATTTTCATCACTTTCACTTTAATTACCTGAAAGTTTTTACCCTGAACTTCACCTCAGTTCCCTTCCAGACTTGAACTGACCCTTGGTAAGTGCTTCAATTTCGACTGTACATCACACAAGCATGGAAGTTTGACCTGTTCATGTTGTTCACGATATGTCAACAGTTTCAAATATAGAGTTTTAACATGCTCTTGTTTTTACCTGTGGTTGTATTTCTTGTATCTGACTGTTGGTAAGCAGCAGCACCCGCAGGGACCACAGTCCAGTGAAGGCTCGGGTGCCGATTTCACTGAGATTGTTTTTTCCAAGTTCCAGAAGCCACGTGCCGTGCGGGAGGCCCCTGGGGACATGTACAAACCCACGGGCGTGACAGTCCACTAAGTCAGCGTGCTCATAACAAACGCACTGGTGTGGACACAAACGTGAGCACTCAACTGATAGGAAAAGGAAAAGGAACGGGGTGGAGTACAAGAAAAAGGGGACGAAGAAGGTCCAGAAAAGGAGACGCATAGTTCCCTGGACAGAAGGAGGAGTGAGGGCAGCTCGGTCGGATGAGTAATTGAGATGTGAACAGCTGAATCAGTCTCTGTAGTTTAATTCTGCTGTTGTCTTTGCTACATGGTCGTTGCAGACAAAGCTGTAAGTTAAAAAAAATCAACAGTTAGTTGTTGGTTTACATTTAACTGATTTGTTTCTGACTTGTTCGCTTACAGCAACTAGCTAAAGAACACAACGTCAAATGTTTGGAGATTTGGTGCTGTAGCATCCAGATTAGTTTATTGGAAACTATTTGCTGAAAACTTCTGCCTGGTGCTGCTAAACACGAAGTTGATGAGTGTGGAGACAGAGCTCTGGAAAACCAAAACAATGAGCTCAAAAGCTCCAAGCTGGTGTTTTTCTCTGGGTTTGTCGCTTCTGGTTCCTTGTCCATTACACACTACAGTTGTAGAATGATTTAGCAGGTTGGTGTAGCATTGACTAACGCTGAATATAAACATAACTTTTTTTGGTTTTGTTCAAGAAAACGCCACAAGAGCAGCTTTAATGTCAAACGTGTTCAATCTTTTCCCATCGTTCTTTTACGTTTTAAGTTCCCAATTTTTCATTACATAACTGACTTATTTTTAAATCTTTAAAACTGTTGTTTTTAACATGTTTTTTTTAACCAAATGTATTTATATAATCACAGTAATTAAGAGCCGAGCAGAGATTAGATGCAGCAAGCAGCTCTGACATTCCTGTTTTCACAACATAACAATACCATATGTATTCACACATACAATATGTACAATATGAAAGTAACTTACAGTAAAGTTTCTACAGATTGAGGTGCTTGTTTTTCTTCACAACAACTGATCATTGTCAACACTAACTGTTATTATTATAATATAAAAGAGAACATAGTCATTTTGGACGACAGTACATGTTTAGTCTTATTAAACATCATAACTATGTACCAAGTGTGCAGTTTAAACACAGTCTGAGAAACTAGAGTTAAATGGTTCTGTTCCCTCTGCTCACCTCTCCTGCCGACCAAGAATCCAGACGTCGCCATCTCGGATCGTCAGCTCCGTCAGTCTCCGTGTCCTCTGACTTTACTGGATGACAGACAGGGATATGATGGACAGAGAGAGACAAAGACAGAGTGGTGGTGATGGTGCTGATGCTGATGGAGACTGTGCAGTCAGCTGTGTCATTAATCCTCTAATCCTCTGCAGCCACTAAATGCTTCCTCTTATCCACTGAACTCTGGCAGTTTATCTAATGTTTTCATAGTGTCGCTGTCTCTGTTCCTATTTAATGTAAAGATTTTTTTGTTGTTGTTAATGTGTAATTTTGGCCAGATGGGCAGTAGTACATGTTGTATAAGATAATATATAACAAACCACATAGTTAATGCAAATCTACTACTGTATCTTACATGAAATGGAGGCTACATCCCTGATCTGTAGCCATACTGGCACTTAATAAGCCCTGTCACCAATGTCACATTTTATGTCACTTTTTATTTCACACTTTTACTTAACAATAATAAGAAGAAGAACAAACAACATCAATAATAATAATAATAATAATAATAATAATAACAATAAGTAACCATACAAGGCTGCTTTAGATTGTTAAACTCTTTCAATTTTACATTTTTGTTTTGTTTTGGACAGTTTTGGTTAGTCTGTGAGACGGAAGTACGTAGATCTGCGTTATGACGTTGCAACGAATGAAAACGTCTGATTGCGGAAGTGCTCGGCTGTGCGCGGCGAGTGGGCAACAACAACTAAGAACTGTTACAATAACAGTCTCTTGGATGTCGCTGTGATGATTTGCGTGACGTGAGATGGTTTTAAAATGACAATGTGACGGTGACAGAGTCTGAAGAGACGCCAGGAAGCATTAGTGACGCAGTTGATAGAGACTTCAGCTAGAAACAAGAAGAAAGGTAACGTTAATGTTATGACTTTTGAAGCACATGGCTGCATGAAACAAGAAGTCAGTAATGATATTAGAATTTTGTTCAAATAGAAAGCTAGGTTACTTACATCTCCTATACGACTAACTAAGCTTTGATATGAGTCAAATTTAGAGTCTAATTGTGAATTGCGTCTCTGTCACAGCAGCTATGGCGGAGGCCGGAGCTCATCTGACCTCCACTGCTGGGAGCGAGCGGCCGTCAGTGTTTGAGGTCCTGGCACAGGAGTCTCTGATGGAGGCGGTCAAACCTGCACTGACACACGCCGTCAAGGTGAGTGTCACTAGAAACTGTGCCAGGTGTGTTGAAAAGAAGCAGCTGAGTTTCTGAATGCTCCAACTGATCAGCTGCAGTTTTTCCAGGTAAAGAAGAAGATTAGACTTCAAACAGTCCTAACACACTAGAATTTAACAGGTGAAGAAAACAGTGTAAACACAGCTGCCTTTGCAGTAAAATGCTTGAGCTGCATTAACATCAGGGATCTGCCATGTAAACTGAAATATTCCAACAGTCCCACTGCTGCTTACCTACTCAGGTTCTGGCAGAGTCCAACCCGGCCCGCTTTGGCTTCCTGTGGCAACGCTTCGATGAGCTCTACTTGCTGTTGGACCTCCTTCTCCAGAACCACTTCCTGTCTCAGTGCAGCGCCTCCTTCTCAGAGAACTTCTACGGCCTGAAAAGAGTCTCAGGGGGGCGCAGATTTTCTGTCCGGCTGGGGCTCCGCAGGAAGTCACACTGGCTCTCTCTTCTTCTTCTCTGCCTGGTGCCATACCTGCGAGCCAAGCTGGAGGCGACGTTGGCACGGCAGAGGGACGAGGAGGACTTCTCCATCCGGCTAGCGCAGACCAGGAGCCAGAGGCTGTACCGGGCCGCTGTAGCAGCGTATCCGTACGTCATCTCAGCCTGGCAGGCCTGGGTCTTCTGCCAACAGCTGCTCTTTATCTTTGGAGTCACCAGGACCCACAGTCCCCTGCTGTGGCTGGCTGGGGTGAGACTGGCACGACTTAATGTCCAGGACATCAGAGACATGGAGCTGAAAACTAGCAGAACTGGCAGCGCTGCTGACGGGAGGTACATCTCAGTTTAATCACAGTGTGTGTCTGTGTGTGGAAACGGCTTCGGCCACCTGTAGTTTTATATTTTCACCATGTGAAACCACTGGAGGAATTCCACATGCACACTGGTGTGTGGTATCGTCACGTCAGGTTAAAAATACCAAGATATGTTTGATATGTTTCCTCAGTCGGTTACAATAATAGAAGAATAAACTTGGTTGTTGTTAAACTCTAACAACGTGGTGACTTAGACCTCCACAATTTCAAATTCTGTTTAACAGCATGTTCCTAAAGTTCACTACCCACAATGCATTGTTCCTCTGTTTGCAGCCTGGTGCAGAGAGCGTGGTGGCTGGTGTCACAAGCAGCAAAGGGTGTAGCTGTCTCCCTCTCCACCTCCCTCTCCTTGGGTGTCTTCTTCCTGCAGTTCCTGGAGTGGTGGTACTCGTCTGAGAACCAGAACACTGTGAAAACCCTCACCTCCCTGCCAGCTCCTCCGCCCCCTCTCCACCTGCAGGAGGAGCACAGCTGCAGGGATTCTCCATCCATCTCAGCCAACCACAGCAAAGAAGCACAGCTGGGCTCTGACAGCAGGAACTGTCCTCTGTGCCGCAGGCCCCGCTCCAACGCAACGGTGCTGTCCACCTCCGGCTTCGTCTTCTGTTACCGCTGCATCTACGTGTACGTCAAAGCCAATCGCCGCTGCCCGCTCACAGGATACCCCACAGAGCTGCAGCATCTCATTAAGATCTACTCACCAGAGAGCTAGAGCTCTGCTGCAGCCACTGACTTGTTTTTCAGAAATGGTTCACAGTCAGCAGGTTTTCCTCTGCTGCACCACGTCTTTCTTTTGTACAAAAATCATTCAGTAATACAGACTGATTCAAATGTGAATTAGATTTTTATGTTTCTGAATTAAGAAATAAATAATTTTGCTGATTTAGAGGACTGAATTTTACTCCTCTTAGCCAAAATATAACTTCCCTGACAACTGTTATGTGGTGTAGTCACCAATATGTGAGAATGTCGTAGGAATGAGAAACAATTCCCTTATCCTAAAGTCACTGGCTTTTCTGATTAATGTTATTAGTTAGAGAAAGAAATTTTCATGTTTAATTCTACAACATAAAATTGATCAGTAAACGCCTCACTCACAATGTGTGGTGCTAACAAGTAGCTAAAGGAGACACAGGATGTTGGGCTCGAACATTGAGATCACATCAACACGCCTATGTTGTCACAATTAGGGTGGACTCAGAACAGTTTTGTGTTTCTGTTTGTGTTACAGGTTATAATTTTTTTATGGATAACATTAATGGCTTTTATAATGGATAACAAGATGACATTGTGTAGGGCAGTTTAGATTACCAGTCACAATGCAAATAACTAACTGCCATCCCATCCTGTTATGGCATGTGACAACAGCATTTTGGGAAACTCCTCCTTCACTTTGCTGCAGATTTAATTTGAAATAGATTTTTTTTAAAAGTAACTCGCCCATCAGTCACAGGTGTGCAGGAGCCAATCGCAATTCTCGATGAGCAAGAGACAGGGTACATCCCGGACAAGTCGCCTGCATACAGGCAGCCATTCACACCTATGGATAATCTAAAGTCACCAGTTAACCCAACTCTGTGTCTCTGTATGGGGGACACAGTTTCCAGAGGAAACCTGCACAGATATGGGGAGAACATGCAAACTGCCACATGGTGGATTTGTCATGGTCCAGTTTAGGGTTTAGCTCAGCGAGCAGCAGGTTTCCAAGCAGATTTCAGGAGAAGAACCACCTTAGTGCAATCTGGTGTGAGAACACTGGCAAATGAAGCAGTCAGTGAATTGCTTTATTTAGTTAACGGACAAGTTTAACAACAGGCCCACTTAAAAAAAAAAAAAAACAACAACAAAGAAACAGTATTAACATCACAACATTACATACAGTGAGTAATAAAAAAGGGCTTCATTAAAATGTCCACCAACCCCTGAAATAAAACAGAGTGAAGAATCACAAGAGTCCCTTCAGAAGCTCCTGCAACACAATTCATCAACAGGAAACTGGGACAAGGAAAAAAACAAAACAAACAAAAAAGGGCTGAAACTTGGAAAAAGGGACAAGTATCATCAATAATCGTCACAGTAATAGATTGCTCGAGTAGCGTGTATTGCACATGTGAACACGTAGATGCACTTTTATATACATGTGAGTCAGAGAGAACGAAACACATGTATTGTCGCAACAGGCAAGAGTCTGAAGGAAACGACAGCACAGACAGAATAGTCAGGAATGTACATACTTCTGATCAGTCCAAAGAAAAACCGCCGAACTTTCTGTGAGGAGCTGGAGAGAAACGTTAACGGAGAAACACTCCCCTCGAAAACACAAGGAGGTAAAAGAGTCACACTGGTGCCGAACCTTACCCCATCCGAGTCTAAAAATATACCACGCTCCAACCCCTCTTATCATAGCAGGACACTACATTTACACCACAGTATCAAACATATCAAGAAATATACAGTATTAACTGGTTTAGCAAAATAGTCTGTGTTAAAGTGTGCGTTTCATTAGTGTGTGTTGCTGTGTAGCCGCTGGACTTGAGGTGTCAGCACTCTTCATACTGTGTTAGAGTTTTAAACGTACGCGATAGAAGCTCCAGTGGTGAAGTGTTCAAGGTGGCCCCTCTGAACTCAGGCGTGTGCCTGCTCAGCCTCTTTAAAGCTGCGGTCCACGGTCTGTGCTTATGTGCGTCCTGTGGCAAAACCAAGCAGAAACCGACTGAGCCTCCAGTCACTGCAGTGTTTCCATTTCACCTGACAATACACACTAACAGCTCTCGACCACGCGTACAACCTAGAGGGTGTTCAGTGAACAATGTAAGCTGTGATGTCGTCTGCTGTGCTACCGTGGAAACACTAAAGCTAGACGTTGTAGCATCTCTCTGTTGTCCTGTCCGTGTTTTATTGCTTTGAACAGATGAGACCCAGAGGTAGCAGCGTCAGGTACACTTGCTACACCGCAACAGTTTACTGAGGTTGGAGACTAGAGATGGCCTGTCGTTCGATATTGTTCATGAGTTGAGTTTCTGTATGTTTGGATAATAGAGTGGTCCAGTTCTGAGGCTTTGTGTCCACCGAGCACCCACCGTCGCTTATGGACGCGTTTGTTGAAAGTGAGCCGTGCTTTAAGGTGGCCGAGTTAAAGCATACAAAGTATTTAGCATGTTTTTAGCAGACAAAGCAAAAGCTTGCTTGTTCCACTGAGAAGAGGCTGATTAACTGGTGCTCAGAATAAAGCACAGCATCGCCTAGTACTTCTCATCCACTGTAGTTAGCGTCCTGAAGCCATGGTTCCCAACTGTTTGACAAGTCCCAATAAAGAAAGCAGCTAACAAATACCAGGCTAGTAGCTAGGTTTGCTAGAGAACTGCGACTTGTCAATAAAAGTGCCATTTAAGGCTTTAAAGCTTTAATGCACTGTTTTAAATCAACATTTGCAAGTAGATTTACTAAATGAACCTGACCAGTATGGTTTTAAAAATGGTGTTAACATTAGCATAAAGCTAAAGCAGGTGAGTTTAAATTAATGGCACCACAGCGGTAAGACCTCAAGGTTGCTTTTTCAAAGTGTAGCTTCCTGTTAGTTGTTTCTGGCTTGTTCTCACAGCACACAAGAATTACACGATGTAGCCACTGCCATATTTTAGCTGTTTTTGTCTCTACCAAGGTTGGCGGGAAATGCAGTTAGCTAGTGGCTGGGTGCAGCATTCTGCAGCAGAAATTCTGTGGTTTTGGTTGAAATAATTCTCTTAGGGTCATCATTATGAGCTAACTCTTTAACATTATCCTTTGATACACTGGTAGTGTAAAATAATGATTCTGGCTGCCTTACATTAAAAACTACCATCATCTAAGCTAAGGACAATAAACACTTGCTAATGTTAGCTTTGCAGAGACATCCGCCTACTTGGGCTGTTCCAAACCAGACTGTGCTGCCACTGGTGGCATCATGAGTACATTGTGACCTCTTCTACCATCTCTGATTTTACATTGTCGTATTGCATTTAATGGAGACCACCTTTCTTGGTCAAAACATTAACATGTTTTTGTTACCTTGCTGCCCAATGTAATTTTACCATCTTAGAAAATCACCGACCATCTAATGATCACATTTTAAATATTCCTTCTGTAACAAGTTGTACATGCCACTCAGTGACTGAAATGTGATCGTTAGAGTAAATGAATGTCATAACCTATGTCCCTGCTGAACTACAAAAATACATCATCCCTGGACCAACCTATTTACCCAGTCATGACCTTTGACCTGAACAACCCATCCCATTTTCTGCAGTGGTTGCTGTTTACCCGTGGAGGGCAGTGTTTCCTGCCTGAGGAAATGGATCTCCCTGTTCACCTCCAACAACAGCCACCACCACCATGATAATATCCAATCATCCTCATCATCTGTAAACAAACAGGTGACGGTCTGACTGTGTGACTTTGAAAACATCAAATCTCCAAATAGAATATATTCATAACTCCAATCTGATTGGATAAAACACTATATATGCTTTTTATACAAAAAGAGAAAGTATTTAGTGTTTATACATATGTGTATGTACAGATATAGAAAAGTGACCACACCGAGTCTGTTGTGACATAACTGTGGGCAACTGGACAGGAGACACTATTTACATCAAACAGGTAATATTACAATGAAATATTACAACAAAACAAATAGGAACATGGTCACAATGGTGTTTCAAAAATGTGCCACAATCCCCTTTAGAGAAGAAGAGGCTCGGCTCAGGTCACATGACTCAACTAAAATGAGTGAAAGAGAGAGACAGGACTGATAGAGAGGGGGTGGTCTGAAGTTTGATTTAGTAACGCTTAAACAATGAATACGTCGAATACTGAGCTGATCCTGAGACGCTTCCACTAGATTCCATAAAAGTCTGATTGAATATTATTATTGATATTACTATTAATATTCAATAGAGAATTTTACTGGAGATTTCTAGTGTGTAATGATGGCTTTACAAGATTTTCTTTCCTCAAAAAAACTGCTGGGAAAACCCGACATGAATATTGTCAGATCAGAAACAAAATAGTCATGTATGAAACGATGTGTAGTATGTGTCTGAATGTATTTATCAACTCTGTCTCTCTAAAGGTTAAATAGTGAGATAAGAACAACTTAAGGCATCCAGATGAAGAAACAAAGACTCAGCTGTGTGTGTGTGTGTGTGTGTGTGTGGGCGCATCGGTCAGCACTCGCTCCTGATTGGCTAGTTGGTTTGCTGAGGTGCTGAGGTGATGGCGTTTTGTGGTTTCTCAAAGAGCGGTTTTGTTTTCGTGAACAAAAACAAGGCACCTAGTTCCTCCTCTGCACGTTTATAAATTGATCTTCCTCCTGGCCCAAGCCAATCCCCTGTTCCCTGTGCCCATCTATATGACAGACACACAAGAAGACAAGACGTCCACTTGGAATCTGATGCTGGGATGCAGCTTTTCCACAGTCATTGTCCTCAGTGGAATCAGAGGAGTAGGTAAAAAATAATACGAGAGAAGAATGATTGCAGGATGGAGAGGAAAAATTCAGTGGTGTACAGGTGGTAAAGCGTACATTTTGCAAGACATGTATCCTTGCTGAAACTCCCCTCCTCTGGTCTCCATGGAGATGCTAACATGTCGTTTGCTCCTCCCTGGGCAGATGAACCACTAGAAAAGAGGTTTGTCCGAGTTCTTCACAGGCCCCGCCTTCTGCTGCTTCCACAGTGTTCTCCTCAGCGGCACATTTCCACCTTGCGTGCGAGTGTGTACCTACACAGACTCAGTGGAGGAAGAGGAAAAGGAAGAGGAAGCCGAGGTGCTAGAAGGAGGTGAACGTGGAGTTTTTGTGTGCTTCTTACTTAAGCTCCTCCTACAATACAGGCTCCTCTTCCATTGGCTCCTCAGTGGACCTGTGGCACATCAAATCAATCAATCACATTTAAACTGAAATTTAAAGTACACATTTATGGCAAAAGCCAAAGATGTCTTTATATAAAGACTAGGTAAAGTTTAAAGCAAATACAGTTTCTCTTCATATACAATACAATGCACCACTTCTATGCCATATCATATCGTCCACCATAATATAATTTTTTATATTATAATTTTTTACGTGATAGAACATGGTAATTTGGTGATACATTTCCTTTCTCTAGCACATATGAAGTAACTAAAAAAAGGAGCTGCTTCAATATATTAAAGGTTTTATTAGGTACATTTCTCCCAGAGAGAAGATCTACCTTACATAACATGTCATTATGTCATTATTTTGGAATGATGCTGCCTCATTTTTAAATTAAACTCTGACTGAAAATTAAACTTGCACAAAAGTTACTCATAGACATCTAAATAAGCCCCTTTCGCTGCAGATTTAATTTTTTGCAGACAGTTCATGCCTCCCCACAAAATAAAGTCAGAATGCTGCATTTTCAGGTCTGATGTGGAAAGAAATCAGTTAATAAATGTGAATTTTTTACTCCAATAATCAAAGATTGCATGTGCAGTATATGTATATTCCCAGTAACCAAATTTCGGTTCAGATGTAAAATCCAAGACTACTGAGGAATCTGCTGTCTCTATTTTGTTTGCTCTAATAAATGCTCCTGCCTGTAAGCTGCAGTCATTGATAATTATCATTTACTAAACTTAGCTGATTATTACTGATTACTGATTATTAAATACAGATTTACTGAATAACTGAAAATTAAACACTGAACAATGCTCATCATTATTCCTTTCCCCCTATATTATCATAAATATTTAAATACTGTATCCATAACATTTTAGCCAATCGCTAGACAGCTACCGTGGCGCCATGGCTGGGTCTAGGTCGTCTGGCCCCACCCACTTTAAACCCAGGCACATCTAACCACTTACTTTTGATTATGTGGTTGTTACAGTTTTTTCCAAATGTTTAAACACATTTTTAGGAATGGTGGTTCAATTTCTCACAACTCTAAACACAAACTGCAGAACAGTCAACTA
>OMLM01002151.1:98626-113134 GCA_900302695.1 Helostoma temminkii | reverse complement strand
AATCAATAAAAAATTGCAGCTATGCCAAATAATAACCTAAACCTTTCCATCTTCTGAACTCAAATTCAATCATCTTAAGGAGTTCATCTGTTGTATATACTGTATCTATTTTTAACCAACATCACATCTGCCTTTTTAATTATTTAACCATGAACGCAGTCTTTCTAACTAACTAACTATTTTACAGCCATGAACATATTTGTCATAAATATTTGTAATTCTTACAGTATTTTGTCACCCAAATATTTATACCAATACAAATATAGTTTATCTGTCTCGTCTCTGTCTGTGACCCCAGTCTTACATCATTCTCTCTGCCTTCTACCTTCCACTTCGTTTTTCCCCTGCTGCCTAATCATCTTTCGCTCTTTCCTGGAGTGATGGCTCAATTATCATTCCTCACACTCAGACTTCAAAAGTGAGCAAAATGGAGCAGGATTTCTCAGCCATGTTTAAAAAAAAGAAAAAGACTTTTAATTTTCCTTTACTCCCCCTCTTAGGCTGTCAGAGTTCACTCAGCTCAGCAGTGAATTGTGACACTGGTAATTTAAGAGGTTTCTGGGTTGGAGCTGAGCTTTGGATCGATTCAGTGAACTCAGTCCTTAATGACAGAGAAGGGTAAAAACTTCTGAATCAGAATCTAAGTTTTGTGTTAAAATATACTATCAACTGGTTCCAAGAATACAAAATCAGTAATGTAAATGTGTTTATCCCAGCCCTTGCATTAGTCTACTTTACAACTGCATATTCTTATTCTGCCTCCCTTACACCTTCATATCCATATTCCTCTCTCTCTCCCCCTCAATCCTCTCTTTCCCTAAGTGCTAGCTCCCAGCCTCAAGCCTCAGGGATCCACACGATTTGATTGTGTTTTGATGTTCTTGTGAAACTTACAAGTGCACTCAGCACTCAAGACCTATAACATACACTTTCAAGACCATTCACCCAGAGGAAAAGAGACAAAGGAGAATGAAGAGTATTTACTATCACTGCTGTCAATACAGTGTACACACTCACAGCCTATGCATATGAAATACATATGAACTTCAACAAATCCTGTTTGCTAATTGTATGGGGCATCTAGCTAAAAAAAAAAGCTGTTATGTTTATGATTACTACAGCAACACAATCTCAAATATAAAAGCCTTTATAAATACCATAAAACTAATTAACTAATTGGACAAGTTAATAGAAAAATATTTTTTGATATTTAAAAAAAAATAAAATAAAAAGTATAGGGTGACACTAAGGTTTAAGGACACTACTGATTTATTGCAACTGGGTATTTATTTTTAAAGATTTTACCATTATTTTCATTATATCAGGATAATACAATAAAAGGTCTTTCACACACCAGACATTTCAACTTTGCAGGGAAGTTATTACCAATAATATATGCTCTGCTGAAGTCAAGTGTAAGTCAGAACCCAGCACCCAGACACATTGCAGTTCTTTAACTCCATCTAAATCATGTGTCATTTATAACACATTATTAAAAACTATATTTTTATGAGTAGGTTCACATTTTTCAAATCATAGATTGAATTACTCACATGGTGAATTGTACAGTAAGTTGAAAGGTTTATTTCCCTCTTTCTCCTGCCCATGCAGAGTTCCCTTCATTGTAACAAAATGAGAAATAAAATCTGCAATGCTTGTTCTGAGTTCAACTGATATTATAATATTATTGTAATTGTCTGCCAGTTAGTTAGTTAGTTAGTGAGTTTTACTAGCATTTCTTTCTCATTTTGGTATAGCAAGTAGCCACAAGAAAGGAATGCAACTGTGTACAGAATGAGCACTGCCTTCATCACTACAATTGCTTAAAATCTTTTTTTTTGAGCCTACCATGATCACTGTGTAACACTTAAAATGACCAACAGTTAATTTTTTTTATTACTATTATAACAATAACTCTGGTTCGTTACAATTTGAGTTGGCAAACAAGTGTCAGCTAATCTTAATAAATCAGACAAAATATTTATAATATTATATATCTGTTTTCTCCTACCACAACTATCACTGCTACTATACCAACTGTATGTCTCCCAAGAGTACATGCATATACAAATTGTTTCCAAAGAGTTCTGCATAAACAGATCCTTGTTTTTAGAATCTATAATGTAGATGCTGATAAGACAGAGTTGTGGTGTTCACTGTGCTCATATTTCTTTCCCCTGGGTGGATCACATTGATGTGGCAGGTGGCCGTTGGCCAGAATATCAAAGCTGGACTGAATGAAGCCTTTCTAGTTTTCTGAAATCAATATGTATTATATTTGGGGAATAAGACTCTGTGAATTCAATACACTGAAGTTATATTTAATAAATCTTGTAACAGGGTGGCTCTAAATTGTTTTTTGGGAAGTCAGTAAAATTATATGTAAATCAAACCATAGATAGTAATAGGAAAAGCAAAATGGCTGATTCGTTCTTGTCCTGCTTGAGCACTGTTTTCTTGTTAACAGTCACCAGAAGACTCTAACTAGTTCGGGCAATGATGTGAATCATGGCTGAACTGTAGACTGTGGACCAGAAATTATGTTTAATTTCATGCTACATACATGAACACATACATTACATTTTATAAATTTTTATATTTATTTATTTTGACAAATGATTTTAATTTATGCCTGCAGAAATATCAGCTAGCAAAGAAATATGAACGTCAAAGCCTTAGGGGAAACAAGATCGGCCCAAGTGTGACAACATAAACAGACAGTCTTTTGTGCTGCTTTGCCACATTCATTATGCACAGCTAGTTTAAATGAATAATGCAGGTGACTAAATGCTTCTACAGAAGTAGTTCAATTATCATCATGAATAATAAATTTATTATTATAGGGTGCTTGGAGATTTTAGTCTAGAGTGTTTTGCCAGACTTATGTGTCAAATGAGGTCCTTGTCAAACAGTCACAAAAACAGCAAAACATCTGTTCACAGACTAAGAGCAAGGGTGAATACAGATTTTTCATTTGTACAGAAAAAGTCCTAAATGTTCAAGGTAATTGATGCGTTGTGTTCTTTCAGTAGTTCAAATGAAGAGTTACTAGACTCATCAACAAACTCATGTAACAAACTAGAATCACATTCCCTCTTGTGAGAAATAAAGTTCCATTATTTACTTTTCTAAAGTGTTCCTCGCTTGATTGATTAATAATAATAGTTGATACTTTATTGATCCCCTTGGAGAAATTGTTGTTTGGACAGCTGCATGTATAGAACAGGGATACTACAGTGTTTCAGTGTCTTGACACCTCAGCTTGAAGCCTCGGGAGGACCGGGAATCAAATCTGCCAACACTGGGGTTCAGAGACAACTGCCCTACCAGTTGAGCTATATACCGCCCCGATAAGTGAAAATATTCTTAAATCTCCTACTAATCTTCTATTTGTTTTGACATAACTATATATAATTTTGACAGATAAACCAGGATGATTTATAATAAATGGCCCATAAAAAGGTAAGTCATTAAATTAAGGTTATGTTTTCCTTCTTTGTGAAAATGGCATCCAGTTGATAGCATACTGTACAAAAATACAAATAATGTAAAATAGAAATGTATGTACATTGTACAAGAGCTATTTTATAAAAATGTTCATTCAGACATGACACTGGCTCTGACACTTGTTGAAGACAAGTAAGGTTAATAATGGTAACTGAAAGGTAATGAGGTGGAAGATCTGGAACAGATAAAATAGCTCACAAGAAGTAGACACCGTGGGTCCAATAAGCCTCTGACCTATAATGAGATTAGTGAGCCATAAGAAGAATGGTGCCAGGTTAAAGATGGCAAATGTATTAAGTTAGACCACAAACAGACATAGATGAATTTTTGGAAAAAGACTAAAGTCCTTCTAATATCCTTGTAAGACTTCAGCTTTGTACACACTGTGCTAGCATAAATATAAACTTCAGGATAGTAAGAGAAGAACAGCAGATGGTCACCATAGTCTGCAGGG
Source organism: Helostoma temminkii (assembly GCA_900302695.1). Taxonomy (NCBI): domain Eukaryota; kingdom Metazoa; phylum Chordata; class Actinopteri; order Anabantiformes; family Helostomatidae; genus Helostoma; species Helostoma temminkii. The sequence continues at coordinate 109,173 of OMLM01002151.1, read as the reverse complement.
TTCATCCTCTGGCAACCATAAATGTATGGAACATCCAGCTTCGAAAGTAAAAAAAAGACCTTTAAGCTAGAAAAAGAGGAATGAAAGTTTGCCAGAGATGAGAGAAAACACACTGCGACTCTCCGGATAAATTGATGTAGCCACTAGCGACAAACAAAGGGTTGCTTTGTTTTGATAGTGACAGCCCTTTATAAAGTAAGGAAACAAGTGTATAGCCTATAAATGCGAGATATAATTAATTTACCAATTGCATATTAGGTCTATGAAACTTATTTGGATAAAATAAGTTGAGAAGCTCCTTGCTTGAGTACTTGGTGGTAGGATGTGGTTGTAGTTGGTGGTATGAGTCGTACTGGTTGGAGGGCAGTGGCCTGGTGCCTCCTCACCACTGCTGGAGCAGTGATACATGGTCTCAGTGATTCATCTTATCAAAATGGCCCTGAGCCTAATTCTCACTGGGACACTTAACTTGAGACAGAGAGTGAATAAATGGCAGCCTTTCATAAGTGTCATTTTTTACTTGTATTTCTTGCACAGCTATGTGGGCTTGGATAAACACACTTGTTGTTTTACAGGACTGTTCAGTTTGCTGTGCCTTCCTAGGAAATTACACAATTTTAAAGTTTCCCTATTATGCAAAATCCACTTATACAGCTGTGAAAAAGTTTTTGCCTCCTTCCAGATTTTTTATTATTTTGCATGTTTGCCTGACCCTCTGTGGCCCCTTGCTGGCAACAACTACAATCAAGTGTAACTGGCAAAGATCAGGAGATTTCAGTCGGATTTAAGTCTGAACTTTGACTAGACCACTCCCTTGTGGAATTCATTGTTCTATCAATAAGGCATGTCTTCCATACTTGATGGACCATCTTAGGTTAAGATGGCCAGCCCCAGACCAGCACATTACCACCACCATGTTTGATTGTTGAGTTGATGTTATTTTTATGAAATGCTGTGTTAGTTTTACGCCAGATGTAATGTGATGCACACCCACCAAAAAGTTCACAGAATATTTCATCAAGATGCTTTTTGGCAAATGTGAGACGAGCCTTTATGTTCTTTTCGGTCAGCAGTGGAACTCTCCCATGGATGCCATTTTTTGCTGAGTCTCTTCCTTATTGTTGAATCATGAACACTAACATTTACTTAGGTACTTTACTTAGGTCTACAGTCCTTTAGCTGTTGTCCTGGGTTCTTTTATGACCTGCTGGATTGTCCTCTTAGAGTAATTTTGGTAGGCTGGTGACTCCTGGGAAGGTTTACCACTGTTCCATGTTTTCTCCATTTGTGGATAATGGCTCACTGGAGTCCCAAGGCCTTAGAAATGAATTTTGAACCCTTTCCAGACTGATATATGTCAATTACTTTGTTTCTCATCCGTTCTTAAATGTTTTTAGATTGCGATATGATGTGTTTACTTTAATCTGGGTAATTTGTCAGCACATTTTTATGTTATGGATTAATATATAAATGGCTATGGTTCTTTCAAAGAATAGCGTGTGCAGACCTGCAGTTACAAAATACTTTTGAAGGGCATGAAGCCTTTCACATCCTTTAATCACTCATAGGCTTCAACATCCCACTGGGACTCTTAGACACAGCTTCAATCCAATTCCTAAACCACAAATCTGAGCTTCCCCTCCTGCCACCGAGATCGATCTTATAACAACAGGTATTCACAGGTGTTCAAATGTGGTCACACATCGACTGAAAGCCTTTCTGAGCTTTAGAACAAAGAAAATCAGCTCAGTAGGCAGCGGGAGAGAGAGGATCGCAGTTTATGTGATGTCCTCTAGATGTTTGATACGTCACCTTCTCTTTTCACAGGAGATGTTGGATTGAATGCCTAAAACGTCCTCTGATGTGAATAAAGATAGAGGATTTACTGTTATATAAAGTTAAAACGTTAAGAATTTTTTTAACTTGCAAAATGAGACGAAGATGAACTCATTTGACTAAGCCAGATATCATGTTTGCACCAATTAATGAATTTGGTTTCTTGCTCAACCTGGCAAATTATCGGGATGTCATTACTTCAGATATTAAAAAATCGATATACATATATGAATACATGCACAATAATGACTATTACCTAATACAAACAAAGGCAATTCAGACAACATAGACTGTCATATAAACAGTTTGATATCTCACACACAGAGCATAACTAACTCTTCTGTTCAAACTTTGTGATATTTCTTTCATAGATGTGTGATGATGATGATTGTGACTGATGTGCTCATAAAGAGGGTTTTGTTTTGCATATCTTTGAAAAGATTGTAATGTATGTTATCTGCATTTAGTGCATATCTATTTATTTTCACGGTTATAGCTATTCTTCCTGGGGATAATAAAAACATTAACAAAATGTTAATTGTGACCTTTTTGCTTTTGACTAAAATAAAACTTCTCCCTGAGGGAAAATAAAGTTCATCAATCAAACACTACACACTTGCAAAAGGGCAAAACGAGTCTAGAATGGATATTAAACTAAACATACACATGACTTCATTTTCATATGGCCCATTTTCTTTCAGCACTGAGCGTGTTCAGTGCTCACTGCTCCATTTAATAGCAACTGTGCTTACTAGTCACAGTCAATGTAAGCTAAGTCCACTTCACTGTAATGTTAAAGTTAAAATTCTTCCTGCTGACTTCACAGCTTTGAAGCTGTTGTGCCTTTAGGTAGATAACATTCTCAGTTTGAAACCTACAGCCACTTGACACTATAAATGCAGATTTTTCAAGCATAGCATTTATAATTCTCTGAGGAATCAATCCTAATACAAAGTTGTGACTGTCGTTGTTGTTTTGGCTCAAAAGGAAATCCATTTTCATTTTCTCAATAAAATAATGTAAAAAGATATATGAATTTTGGCAGGCAGAAATACCAACCACAGAACAGGTGTTCAGATCAGCAAAAGACTTTACCACCTTACAGCAATGATTATTTTTTAGGAATATGAGCACATTTAACATGGATTTCTGATGGTAGCAAGGGTTGCCAGATTTGGTTGCTGAGAAAAAGGTTTGGATTTTGGTCTCTACAAAGTCATGATGATCACATCATGCCTTGACAGCGTCAAGATGAAAACAACCTGCGTACAGCCACTTAGAACTTATAAGTGACAAACGTATAATGAGTAATCTTTGCATAGCCACTGAGATATTTCAATTGTGTGGTGGTCTAAGCCAACAACCATCACCATCACAGATCTATTTATCTGTTACCTTTAGAAGCACTGACAAAATCTGGTCCAAAGGACGATATTTATTGTCCCCATCTGGACTTGGGGACACTTGTCATAATGTCATTTTGTCAAAAATTAAGCTGGCTTCTTTAAATGCATTATAATTCCTGTACATAAGAAATTATTATTTTTGTAGTGAACATGGCCAGTCAGCAAGATGACTTTTTCAACCATAAGCTATTTACACCTTCTAAAATGTACTTTTCACTCTCTTTCCCACCTTTTTTCTAATCATAACCATTAAAATAGTTCCTTTGTGTTTCTCCATGTGCTTCTCAAATGTCTCACTTTTTTATCCTTCTCTCTTTACTGAGCTCTCCTCATTCTTCCTCTAGCTCCACTTCTTCTTCCTCTGTCCTCACTCTTCTGCATGACCAGTTCCATGTCAGCCCTTAATTGTGTTTTGATGTTCTTCCAGACCTGCAATTGAGCTCCATTCTCACCAACCAAAACAGAACAGACATTTGTCAATGCACAACCCCCCACATTCACATTTCCTGCTGTTTCCCTCCTTATCCTTTCCTTTCCCCCTTTCTTCTATCCTAGATTTGTTTAGATATATGTCATTTTATCTATCTATCTATCTATCTATCTATCTATCTATCTATCTATCTATCTATCTATCTATCTATCTATCTATCTATCTATCTATCTATCTATCTATCTATCTATCTAGAAAGTGAGCAGTGGAGTAGGAGCATCGATGTAGGATGACATCAAAGACCTCCTTTCCCCTCTGGGGACATGTCACATGTAATCACAGTTAGTTATAAGACAAACACACACACACATAGTCTGCCCTCACACCCAGCTAAGCTCAGTTCAGGGAGTAAATATTTGTGCTGTGCAAGCTCTAGACAGAGGAAGGCTCCTCACCTCAGCGCTGTGCCACCAAATCATGAAATATTCAGAGAGAGAAAGAAAGAGGGGGGAGAGAGAGAGATGTGAGGAGGGTAGGAAACGAAAGAGTGAGAGGATAAAAAAAGAGAGAGGTCATACATAACAGAAGAAGATAGACAGAGGGTGGAAAGTGCACTGGTAGGTGGCTCAGTCTAACACCAAAAGATCTGAAAGGAAGGAATGGGTTGTCTGTGAGAAAGAAGAGGAAGAGAAAAAAATAAAAAGCAGGGGAGGTGTTGAGAGAATGAACAACACAGCTGTGGAGAGAGAGAAAATGAGAGAGGCTGAGGAGTGTGACAAGACAGAAAGAAGGCAGAGTAGCAGAGAGGGAGAGGAGGAGTGAACTACTCTAAATAGAGAGGACAAATAAAGACGTAGACTGACAGGCAGAGAAAATCAGAAATAATCAGGCAGCGCAATATGTGGTGTCCTTCAGCAGAAGAGATGTGTAAGACTAAATGGATTGCAGAAAATGATGCTGTAAAGCTCTTACGGCCTTAGTCAGTCTGCAGTTGAGGAGTGGTAATCCCTATCCACAACTTAATGAGGGTTTATTCTTTGACAGGTCATTCTGTCCTGGGATCTTAAAAGACTTCTTACAAGTAAAGCTACTTTATACACGCCCAGTCTTCTCAATTTGTGACTTTTAACACTATTTTTTCCATTGTTTATTGTTATTATTATTATTATTATCATGTTTATTTTGAGTAACAGTTTCAAAGTCTGACCTTTGCCAGTACAATACCCCAGTACATTTACAATATTCTGTTTTATCTGCAGTTTAATTCACTTTAAATTATATCAGTACAGAATTAAACCCAAATGTTATATTTAATTAGTATACCAAATGCAAATTGAATAAAAAAAAAACAGTATAGACTGTACATTCATCCATGACTGTACATGTAGTTTGTACATAATGTTATTTTTTAGGCCTCTATCTTCCTCACTTATTTGGTGGTACACACTGCCATATGTTGAGTTGTGTGTGTCAATGTACATCTACCTTGCTACTCTGTTAGTGTTTGCTAAGATGAAAAACTGTTGTCAAATTCCTTGTATGCACAAGTACTTGGCCAAAAATTCCCATTCTTATTCTGATTCTGAATAGGGAAAAAGTAAATGTAATAGTAAGTATACATTTGACTATACTAAGGGATTGCTTGAGGACAGAGCATGAAACTATGCTCTATTCATTCATTGTATTTGTTGTCAACTGAAACGAGTTGTGTGTTTGGAAATGTTGAGCTGTCTGTGCCACTTTATTGTAACAATATGATATGCAGTTACTGGTCATATTGATTAGTGACTACAGATTAAAGATTTCAATTACAAATTTACATTCATAATATACTTAATAAACTTAAGTGCCCTGCATGCAGCCACTTTTCATTTTTGCAGCCATTGTTTTGTTCATTTGCTGTAACAGCAAGAACAGTAAAGTAAGAACAGTGATGGAATGTATTGTGACACAAATTTACTTTTTGGCTAATTTCGCAGAAAACAAGTTCAATTGAATTCAGTTAAATTTATTCATACAGAACCGTATCACAACAAAAGTCATTTCAATGCACTTTACATTGTAATATTAACTTCTTTGGTGAGAGCTTATACAACTATATAGAGTTAAGTAGAAATCCCAACAAATACCCATTGAACAATCTGAAAAACTCCCTTTGATTGAAGAAAGCTTTAACTGAGCCAAGCTCAGGGTGGGCAGGCATCAGACTCAATCATAATGGAGACTGTCAAGGCAAGTAATGGAGAGAATGAGCATAGTAGAAACAAAAGAATCTTTTTAAAAGGATGGAAACAATTATTAATTTAGAAACCCTGGACAGGTCACCAGTCTATCGCAGGGGCACTTATAGACAAAGACAACCATCCACACTCTCACTCACACCTAGGGACAATTTAGAGTCTCCAGTTAACCTAACTGCATGTCTTTGGACTGTGGGAGGAAGTCGGAGTGCCCGAAGAGAACATGCAAACTCCAAACAGAAAAACCCTGCCTGACCCCGGAATTGAATTAAATTACACTAATTAAGCTAATTAGAAGTTTTAAGACACAGAGCAATTTTTTTTACACTGAACATAAAAATATTATGCCAATAACCACCAAGGCCATTTCAGTACTTACAGAATTCAGCTATTTTGAGTATTAACAGAAAGAACTGATACTGTGGGTAACCCACACACAACCTTCTCCCTACTCGCATGGCTCCTCTGCAGGAATCCACAGAAACTGTTTTGCTTGATTATAGAACTGTACTTAGACCGATACATCATCCAGTACTAATTAGTAAGGTCACCTACAGTACAGCCAAACTAACATTTTCATTCATTTTGCAAGTGCCATTACATATGGTAAATTGGTTGTATGTCAATTTTAAGTCAAGCGTGTGAAAGGTGGAGAGAACAAAATAATAGTGCTAACAAAAGGCAAATTCCTATAGGAGTCAAATGTGCAGGAGAAACAATAAAAAGACCTAACCCCTGTGAGTAGCCCCTAGAGGCAGAGCGACTTTCCATGCAGTCTGCTAGTGCAAATTTTTACATACTGTGTGTGAAAAGCTAATATTTTCTAGTAAGTGATACAATAGCCTTGGTGTTCAGAACTGGAATCCTTTTGGTAGCACAAATAAACTCAATATGTATTATGTAACTATGTTCCAGAGACTGTTATTTCTTAAAGGAGCACTCCACTAATCTTTCACTGCACTCCTGTGACAGTGAGCCACAATGGCCTGTTAAAAGAGGATCAAATAAGGATGCAGCAAAAGCAGAGATATCAGTTCTTTTTACTCGCATTGTTCTAAACATGCATTCTTCCTCCTGGTCAAAACATGGTGACTCCATTACCTAAAGTGTATATATATTGGGAGTGTTACTTATTTTTCATGCTTCAGCTCCAGCTGAGACTAACTCCATCTCTTGTGGCATATTATCAGATCAGATTATCAGAAGCCACAATAGGCTTTATGCACATTTGTTCACATATGTTCTTTGTACTTTTACCTGATACAAACTATGTGTTGGACCTGTGTTGTTCTGGTTACAGTTGGAAAGTGTGGCTTGCTCGTATAACTAAGGCAAAGGTTACAGGATCCTTAAAAATTAATAGTCAACACATTTTGGGGTCAGTTACAAACTGTGACAAACAAATTAGGAAGAATTTTACAGGAATTCATGATCCTGATCATATCCATATCAACACTCATGGAACTGTCCAACTTTGTTTAGATCATGGTTTGTACAAAAGTGCTCGAACAGATGATGAAACAAATGAAAATGTCATCCTTCCGCCAAGCCACTAAAATTAAATCAAGAATATAAAAAGCAGATTCTCTGCAGGAGGTACAGCAAATGTTTTAAATATGAGCATCAGAGTCAAAAAGCCAAATGCCACGTTTTTCAAACAAAGAGAAAGGATTAAATAAGACAACAGTGTTTCTAGTGAGCTTGCTTTTGTGAGTGCAGGTAAGCGAGAAAAATGACAAACAAACAAAATGTACTGGAAGAATATGGACATTTTCAGTTAATATAAGGGTCTAAACATAGTAACACTGTAGGACATCATTTCAGGGCAGGATGAGAAAGAGAGGGTGGAAAAACTAATGGGGGAAATGTCCCTGAAAAACCTGACTCAGCAGTATTGATTAATTTTGATAAATTATTTGGAAGTAGGGAAACATCAATTTACAATGTAGCTGATGTCTGACTGTTTGTGCTATGTAAATCACACACAAATACTCATAATTTAAGTATATGTCTGAAAACACCAAGACATTTTTTAAACAAGCATGGCAAAAATGATCACTGTCCAGTGTGCTGAAATTTTGTATTATGCTCTGTGCTCCCTGAAATTCATGCAGTGAGAAGCAGAACACTGGCTTTCATTGGTAGGTCCTTTATCTTTCTGGGACCTCAAGTCAGTTGCACAACAATTGCCTTATATATGTCTGAATTTGTCTTGGAGTTTTCCAGATATTTTGTATACTGTACTGTAACTGCAGTTGTATTCAGGACAGGTTTCTAAGCACACTAGACTCAAGGACACAATAAACATATTATGTAAAAATTAATATTTGGCATCTACTCCGAAATGAATTTTTGAATTATCCACTACCTGAATTAAAGGTGAATGCAGCCTCAGAAACACAAAAGAAGGCAATGAAAGGAAAGGCTTTGCACAAGGCAAAAACTCTGGAATGAGCAATGCCCCAGGCAGTGTATTTTTTTTTGCTCATACTACAGGCCAGACATGATTAGGATCCTGGAAGACATGTTTGTTTGGCTTTAGGAAAATGCTTCACAATTACATTAAAATTAAAATTGTGGCACCTGAGAATGTGAAAAGGTTGGAATTAATACTTGTCTTGGGGAGTCATAGTGTTCACTCAAGGAAAGAAAGCTAAATTACCCAATTTGCTGTAGATATGAAACACACTACTGTATGTATTAGGATACCACAGATAACATGGCAACAGCCCTGCTAAATTTGTTGAACTACAACACCAGTCCAGTCAACAATTTCTTGAGTTGTCACCAAAACAGAAAATTAGTAACTGATCAGTCCAAGCACTGCCTCCATTCTACAACAATCTTTGCCTCCAGAGGTCAGAAAGAGCACCACTGGATTTTAGGTTCAGGGGCATGATGTAAGGTCTTTACACTCCAGGAGCAACACAAATAAATGATGTGAGAAAGAGAAATTAAATGCACAAAAAATGCAAGTAAAAGACCTTTACACACTGGAGGCAAATTTTCCGAGAGATTTTCTTGAACGTCAATTATATTTTTCGAACTCATGACCAATCAGCAGATTGGAACGTCACTAAAAACAGCAGACAGTCTAATCAATTTAGTTTCAGTTAATGATGCACTTTACAATAAATAGCATAAAAACCACAATCACAGTACTAGTACAATGTGTACAGAATTCGTTATGACATCTGTACTGATGTACTTAACAAAGTAGTGTTCAGATCACATTTTACCTCAGACACACAGCCAAACGCTGTTGCGAATTACTCAGCTCCATGAAATTGCTCCTCTGCTTCCTCAATAGCAGTGTCAGTATAGCCAACAACTCTTTAAACTGTCTCACAGATATTCTGAAGTAGGTCAGAAAGAGACTGTGGTAACATCTTCAGCTGCTCCACCAAACAATGAAACTCTACTGTCTTGTCTTCTTCTATCTGCTGCACCAAAAATTACCGCTTTAAAATGTTTCCATTCAGTAGAATAAGCACTAGGTCATCGCTTCATGTGAAATCCATTTTTGCAGTGTGACTTTTTAGACCCTTTACTAGCATATTCATTAGTAGTTTAAATTTCATGTTGCGTTTGATGTAAATATTTTTGGTGCATTTAATTCCCCTCTTAAATTTTCACTTTTTCGTATTGTCTTTTCACATCGCTCCTAGTGTGTAAAGACCTTACTGACCTGTACAGTACATGTAAGAAAACAAATGTTGTTTTATGTGGATTCCAGTGTAATACAGAACAGACACAAGAACAAGTGCGAAATAAAAATAGGTATGGATATTAAAATAATTATATATGAAAACTAATAGCTGTAAACTAATAAAAACAAACATATCAGTGATAAGAGACCACACATCCTGTGTGTATTCCCCTTCTTGTAATTTTCATGCTAGTGCAATTCACACAATATGGTAAATTTATTGCTCAGGCTGTTAAGAATCCTCACAGTTTGAGGGAAGAAGCGTTATACTGTCTGGCAGAGGATGTCTCCATACTTTTGTACATCCAATCCATAATAGAGGGAAGAGGTTGTGCCAGGTGTAGGAGGGCATCTTGGGGTGTGAGTCTTTCATTATGATGAAGACCTCCCCATTATACCTCCTCCTTAACTGTGGATACTAGTGGACTTATATTAACAGTCATCCCCACTACGATGTTACAGGCAAATGCTCACACACCATTAGTCAGGACAGGCACAATTTTCATCTTTGTATCCTTTGAAGCAAGAATGAATCTGTGTGTCAGGACATGCTTTAACTAAAGCTCAATTACATTGTGTTCTGTGTGTTCATTTTTAATGATGAGATACCAACTGCTGAGATATATCAATGGCAAATATGGATTTTTAAAATGTTGGCATATTAAAGGATTAAAGGTGTCTTTCTGGATAAGGTGACATTGTATGTGAATTTGAGATCTAACTATTTGCTTTTGTTGTTTATTGTATTATAAAAAGCTGATGGAGTTATCTGCATAATATCACTTACATGCTGTACATGTTCTTTCTTGCACAACTAAAATCCTGGTTGTTTGCAAATATCATCCTTAACTTTAACAAATATGTACGTCTTCGGAAACTGCATCATATTTATGAATAAATCACTGTTGTGATCCATCAATCTATGA
>OMLM01002151.1:56019-91992 GCA_900302695.1 Helostoma temminkii | reverse complement strand
TGTTTCCTGTTTTGTGAAAACAGTGTTATTTGCTCTCAGTGCAAAATCATATTTTCTGCCAATATTGTTCATTTCATGAATAAGAATGCCTCATATGACAAATCTGATAGTGAACAAATTTGACCTCATCTGTGTGTGTGTGTGTGTGTGTCTGTGCAAGAGAGAGAGAGAGACAACTTTTGCCCTTGTCAGACATAATATGGAACATTACCCATGATTTTGAAAGACTGTTTTTATAATTTTGTCAAAAATTAATATTGCTCTGTCTCACTCTGGTGAGTGCCACTGTCTCTGTTTTCCTTCTCTCTATGTCTTCCTTTTGAATAGAGTCAAAGCTACCTTATTATAATTATCCCTTAATTACGAATAGGGGATCAAGGCTAAATGAAGTCTCTGTAAATACTGAAGCGGTTCGTTTAGTCTCACCAAAGTGTATCTATTCTGGTTATTTAAGTTGTTCTCAAAACAGTAGCAACCCCATTAAATTAGTTTAGATTTGGCAAAGTCTGATATACACTGAAGTGTCAGGTCGTCTGAAGATGCGACTCTTTGGTCTATAATGTCGACCACTGAAGTGGGACGCACTTACTTATTGATAGAGATTGTAATTAACTGGCTGTTTGGAGACAAAGGAAATTGCACATTCATCATATCAAATCGGCTCAGGGGGCTTAGCAAGGGCCAGATAATGGCTCTCTTCATGCCTGAGCCGTGACCAGAGTACAGACAGCTTGAGGTAGTTACACTTGTATGTACACAGCGCCGTCATAGATGTGAACAAAGAAACAAAGTTAACACCTCACCCAAAAACACCATCAAGGCTGAGATCAAGTTATCACTGTAATAATAACTATAACAGCCATACATACTGTCTGTGAGTTAGCCGATGGCATACTAAATGTTGACCTTGACCAATCGAGATGCAGCATTAATGTGTGACATATATCTGAATATAAAAGGAACCGACTGTACTTTTCTACCTGACAGCACCTGCTACACATTTCTGCATCATTTCATTGTTATGTGAATAAAAGTGAGGCTCTATCTAATTCTGTGATGAAGATAGGCTTTGTATTTTGCTTTCCCGGAAAGAAAAGAGAGTTTGTGTGTGGGTGCATGGCCTACATACAATTTGCACCCACAGAGGATGATGTTGCACCCATAGGTGTGATTTAAATGATTAATGCTCCTTACTGGAGGGTAATACTGTTGTCAAATTGCTATAGATTTGCACTAATGAAATAAATAAATAAAATATCATCCTTTTTGCTGTGCATGTTTAGTTGCATAACGAAGAATAGTTTGTGCTGCTAAGGGTCAGCAGCACTGAACAACATCCTAGAAGCTGCCAAACTTAGCAAAAGTAGCCAAAAAGTGCCCCAGATGCTGCATCAGTTTTTTTTCCACTAAAGCACACTAGACTGGATAAAATGAGTTGTCCATAGTCTGACATAGTCTGAATTTGGCAAAAGATATATGTATATATATTTATATATATATAAATGAATGACACTTAACTCAGAATGCAAGTATGGTGCCGTTGCCGTTGTGTGTCCTTCCCATCTGTCTTTCTTGGCCTGTTGGACAATTTATCAGTATGTAACATGAATTTCTAGAGTAATGTGGATCACTTTGGCCTCTACATGTTTACTTTAGGGGAATACTCTCTATAGTATTTAGCATTTTCTGAATTTTGAGGCGAAAATCTTTATATGCATACACATGTTTATATTAATCAATACATACAGTAGCCCAGCTTTCCCATTTGAGAAAAATTTGGCATACAGTAGACTGTGCGTTTAATGTGTGTAAAGTGGGATACACAACCATCTACCATCTCAAAAACCACACTGGCATACATATAAGGCACCCTACTTCCAGTACTGATATATATAAATGTACACCATGTCTTGCAATCAAGTGACAAAATGATATTGCAATGATAGCTCAAGTGGCAACTTGAATTGAATATTGTTACTGAAAAGGTTGTGACCATGTATAAAGGCTGCTGTGCTGACAGTGATTAAAAAACAACAACAGGTAAAATGAGTTTGGAATTACCACAACTCTACTGGAAAATATTTTGTGGATTGATATAACTAGGGTTGAGTAGTTTGGGAAGAACATACATCACTACATGTGGTGTAAAGAGGGCACCAACATGAAAATGTCCTGCCCTGAATGTCAGGTAGGGTAAAAAGAGCATCATGGCTTGTTGTCACCTAGAACAGTGACTGAAAGACTACAAACAAAGAAAATCTGACTTTTGTAGTAGTCCAGTTGGAGCAGCTTAACCTACCACAGACCTAATACAGAAATGACTTTGAGACATCTGAACATTATATCCGTGTTGAAGTAGTTCTAAAAATAATGGTCAAACAAAAGCACGACCTGTTGCAACTAAAAAGTCCTTGGTTGCATTATTAGATAGACAGATAGCTGCCAAAGGAGTTTCAACCAGTTATTAAACCCTAAGGTTTGCCTACTATCTCCACCAGCACTGTGTGTGTTTAATTAATATGTTCAATAAAGACACAAAAAAATGTGTTTTTGTGATAATAACTTATGCACGTTATGACTTAAATGAAGATCAGAACAGATTTTATGATCAGGTTTATCCAAGTGCCTCACATACCTCTTCTTTCTACTGTATGTCTCTTGAATGCATTTTAATTAAATAATATTTATAATAATATTTAGCTTATTTGGGTATTTAAAGTTTCTGTGGTCCTTCTGTCTTTCTCCTTCATTCATCTTTGGCTTATCTTTGATGTCATGTAGCATAAAACTTCTGACCTCTGAGAAAGAGAGGACTAATTTTCCAGACTTTACCTAGATGGAGGGTGGATATGTGTTAGTGTTAGTGTTGTTCTGGACTTTCCTAAGAGCTGTTATTTCATAGGTGGTTGAATCTGATAAGGGCTTTACAGCTCTGTCAAATTGCTTGTTGACACCTTGATAACTATTGTCTGCTCTCTTCCTGTTTTGTCATCTCCATTTGTCTTTTTTTAAATTCACTGTCCAACCTCTCTCATTCTGTCTCTCTTAACCTTTCTGCTCTCTCATGATACTTGTTGTCTGTATACTGTTCTTCTTTCACTCTTCTCTTATTCTAACCTTTCTCCTCCATTTTCCATTACTTTTCTTTTTCACCACCCCACTCTCTTTAGTGGTTCTTTTGGACACTACAACAGTGCTAGGAGAACTGGACTGGAAGACCTATCCTGTCAATGGGGTGAGTGACATTGGCATTTCATGAAGTGATGTGGGAATATTCACCATTGATAACTTATTTAAAAAAAAAACAAAGAATTCTATATATAATCAGCCAAACAAATTAACAAGCTGAATACAACAATTATTTTTTTACTTGTATAAAGTGTAGCTCAGATCTTAACTAACCCTTCTTTACAAAACAGAATCCTTGAGCCAGAGTTGTCAGGGTTTTTCTTGTGGTTAAGTCAGAAGCAGACAGGAGACATGACCTTGGGTCTCATTAAAAATCATACAGAAAGCAGGTGACATATTTCACATGCCAGCCTTCCTGACAGCAGTCAGAGCAATGTGTCATCCTGTGAGCATCGATTTGATGATTTGTGGGTCAAAAACATCTATATGTAAAGGTTAAAGCAGGTCTACATTTGGTTAAAAAGTGAAAGTTTATTGTGTGGAATAGATTATTATATGGACATCACTGATGTTTGGTGTCAAGGCTCTGACCTTACCAACATACAGCAGGGCAGCATAGGAAGAACAACAACACTAACATCACTCTGGGGAAAGATATACACAAGCCTACAGGTGGACTTACAGTAACAAAGAACTTGTCTGTGTTACTGTATTTCCAAAGTCAGCTTTCAACATAACATCAGAAGTGTCCTGTTTACATTTCTGAGCTGGAAGGCATGTCTTTGGTGAGCATACATCATGATCTTGGTGTTGTTTTTGTTGTTCTTTTTTTTTCTGATGGAGTTGGCATGTATGTTCATGTTTATATAGTATTATAATACACACAATCATTGGGCAAATGCCTTTGTTGCTCAAGAGCAAAAGCTAACATTTAAATGTGATCATTGTGCACAGACAGTTGAAGTACTTTCAAGCAGTACAGTACATTTATTCAAAGATGTTTTTTGCTTGTTTGTTTGTTTTTGAAATGATGTGAGCTGGTCTGGAAAAATGAAAATACACCAAGAATACACCAAGTAATATCTTGCTTTCACTTCTCTTCTTTTAATAGGAACATATGCACTGATGTTTAACTGCAACAAAGATTTGATCAACGCTTTAAAATATCTTGAGATAAAGTAATTTAATTGTAACATGTATTTTTTACAGGGATAAGCCTAAAGGGAAAATTATGTAGATTTCATTTTACAAATATTTCAGCTGGGACTGAGCAAGCATCTGCAACAGCAGTCATTTTTCCTTGATGCTGTGCCTAATTTGGGGCACAGGGTAGCAAGACTGTTTGTGCTTTGAGGCTGTTATTAAATGTGTAATAAATCCTTTGGAGCAAAACCAATAAATAGAAACAAAATACTAAGATATTTTCAGGCCCAAATACCAATATTGAAACAGCTTCTCTTCCTTTTCACACAACCTTAACAGGTTTTTGCTATAGGGATATATAACATGCTATATAACAGCACCATTAATTGGTTGAACAAAAACACCAGATTCACATCAAATCAATAATTCATCACAACTACAGAGAGTTAATGATATTTTCATAACACCTCTCTCTCTCTTCACTTTAGTTTGACAATGACAAATTGTCTCGGTTTAGTCAAAACCTCACACCTCTTAGCCAGGTTGTGTGACTCCACTGTTGTTTATACAGCAATACCAGTCTTTGTAATGTCGGCAGGCATGTGTGTGTGAGTGGGTGTGTTTTATTAACAGGCTAATATCTCTTTTAGTTTCTACTGGCTTGAAATACTCATGGGAATTTCACCTTATAGGGGAAGTCCACAGCTTTTTTTACATAAATAGTCATGTATATTACTGTTTGATGTGTTGTGTAGGTGACATTTACAGGTTTTCTTTTTGTTGTTTGTTTGTTTGTTTGTTTCAATCAGCACCATTTTGTGTGGGACAAAAGATTTTATTCTCTAAACTATAGTTAGCAACAACATCATTAGTAGTACATTTGTTTGTATATGTATCCTTTGAGTTGAAAGACCACTCAAGCCAAACTATCAGCCCTATTTAAACTGTGATCAAATTTCCATTAGGTATATTTTGTTTGTTGACACCCAACCTGAGGCATCAGCTGCTATATGCTTTGTAGTGTCATTCCTTGACATCTCCTGTGCATCAGTGGGCCTCTGGTACGGGTCATGTCCTTCATCCTGAGCAATGGAAAGTACCATGAGAGATGGCTGTGTGTGATCTCTAGGGTTAATGGTTAAGGCTTAATGTGTCAAATGTGTTTCTGTCTAGTAAGACTCATGTGGTGATAGTGGTTTATTTGTTTTCATATATGGTTACACACTCTTATTGATTAATAATGCGTGATATTCATAGATTTGTGATCAAATTTCCATTAAGATATAAAAACACTAATATGGACATGGTATTGAAGCTTTTCTTAAGCCCCAAAGAAATCAAATCATCATTACCGATTAGTGAATATCACTGATTATCTCTTCATCATGGCACCTGTTAGTAGGTAGGATATATTAGGCAACAAGTGAACTTTTTGTCCTCAAAGTTGCTGTGTTAGAAGCAGGAAAAACGAGCATGCATAAGGATTTGAGCAATTTTGACAAGGGCCAAATTGTGATGGCTAGACGACTGGGTCAGAGCATCTCCAAAACAGCAGCTTTTGAGGGGTGTTCCCGGTCTGCAGAGACTGGTTATAAATACATGAACTACATGTTCCTGGAGTATTATTAATGCAGCTTTAATATACCATAAGTTCAGGTGCTAGTGTGCTGCGGGCAGATAGTGGGTGGTTAAAGGTTAATGAACTGAAAAGAAAAGGTGTTTAAGAAATTTTCCTGGCTACATCAATCATATAACTACAAAGGATTAATGTGGTCCTTTTTTACCATGGGGTTTGCAGCAGTGTAAAGCTTGGGGGTTCCCATCTGGATACAGTTGGCCCACTGCTTTTTGATTAGACACTGGTGACTTAAAACAATAAGCAGATAGATGAAAAATTCTCAGATATGTTGACTTGTATTCACTAGTATTTTCTCACATATTCTGTACTATTTTTGAAATTGACCACATACTAATAGTGTTTTGTTTTTTGGTTTGTCGTGGCTATTTAGGCTATTTAGTATTAAATATTAAGTCAACATCATATTATCACTATAAACAGCACCTCTTTTGCCCCATTTCCCCTCCTTTCTTCTTTCCAGCTTCTTCCATTGACACAACTGACAGTGTAGTTCACTAGATAAGCCATGAGTAGGTGAAGAAAGGCAACTATCAGTGAAGCAGAAATGTTTTGTAAGGTAAAAATAGTATGCACAACATATGACTTGTGTTGAACTTAGAAATCAACATCAAGTCAGTTATCATATTTTTTCACCTTCCTCTGCTTCCAGCAGACATTTTTGTTATTAGAGAAATAAATCTTCAAGAAATAAATAATAAGGGTGGTAATTACAGGACCACTTAATTGTATGCTGACACCGAAAACTGAGACATACATTAAATATAACTATTATAACTAATGATGGTGACATTTGGTTGAAGCCATGTCACTGCACCACTAGTGAATAGAGAGGCTTTTCCTCATGTCAGTAATCCTGGTCTCTATGCAGCCATCACTGATTTAGAAGCTGATCTCTTTATTTGCGAGGCAAAAGCTACATATAAAACCACTTTACATCACTGAACAACTTTAATAACAACTTTCCACTGACTAAACTCAGAGGATGTCAAAGGTTCCTGGCAGGAGCTGAGAGCAGACCTTAGGCTGCAAGGAGCTGTGGAAAAAAATTAATAAAACACGTCATAACAAGTAGAGTTGGAAACTCACTACAAGTTTTTAATATCTCTGCACAATGATGGAGCTTTGCATCTGCTACTGAATGTTGTTAGTGTGTGTGTGTGTGATATTCAAAGCAGAATGCAGAGCTTTACTTTACCTGAAAAGCAGTAGTCTTCTGTGAAGGCCAGTCCAGATTGGATGTGGCAAATAACATAAATGGTTGAGAACAGGAGCAGAGAAAGAACAGGATGTAGATGAAGAAGAAATACTGTATATGAAAACATACTCTAAGTCAAATATTGTGCATTATTATATTTTTCATAATGAACTACAAATAATTATCAAAAACATTTATAAGTTCTCACATCTCCCATGCTTACAAAGTGTGTCTCCAGGTCTCAAGTCCCAGGTATTTTTTTTTATTATCATGTTTTTTATTTGTTTTTAGTTGGGTGTTCTATGTTGCTCCCTATGCAGTGATCCTGCATTTTTGATTCTATTTAATGATGGCTGTGTATTTTTATTTGACTGTAATCATCTATTTGTCTTATAATCTCACACGTCCACATATCTATATGTATATGTATATCATATCTATCATATCTATATCACATATATAACATTTTAATTTGGCTTATGCAGTATGAATAAATTGACTTTTAAAACTAACTTAATTCTACAACTACAAACTGGATTTGTATTTCTTGAGTGTTTAACACCTGTGCTGATGCACAAGCAGTACAATATCTCAATGTGATGTGCTGCTTGGTTCATACAACAGCCTGTCACAAGGTGTGTGTAAAACAGAAAGAGAAACACTGTATGTTCAAATTGATAAAAGTATCACACAAACATCCCTGAACAACATACGTGTACTGTAAGGTTGTTTACATACAGACAAGATAAGCATTTTTTGCACTTCAGGATGCTATTCACCAGGACTGAATTTAGCACTGAATTAATTACTATGTAGATTAAGTTAAATTAACTATCACAACTCAAACATCATGAAGCCAAACTAATAAAACTGACCTGAAGTTTCAATGAAATTTTAAATATTTCAAACCTTTTGTGGTCCAGTTATGTAAAACTGTAACTGGCACTTATATTGCAAAATTAGTGAGTTCGGTACCTTAATTAGTTGTACACCTTGCACTCAAAACCTGGTTTCTGTCTGCTACAGTCTGCTACGCATGAGGCTAATAGGCAGAGCGATTAGTAGGTGCATATCTGATTGCCTCAGAGAGCATGGGCTGCAGCTCATCTTTCAAACACAGGGTTTGCATTTGTTTTCTTTGCTCTGAACCATGCCACATCCCAAGGGTGCATTTTAGAACAGTGAGGCACACAAAGTGACAAATCACCATTTTCTCTTGTTTGTATGCATAATGGAACTCCAATTACTTAATGCTGATTGTATGCACACCAGAAAGCCTGCTTTCTTTAAAGGTATCAGATAGGTTTCTGCTTTAAAATCTGTGAGGAGGCCACTGAAACGAGAATAAAGACTGTATATGTTGCAGATGCTCTTACAACGCTTTTTTATGGCTTCTATATTTCCGCTTCTATACTCTGGTGGAAAATCTCAGACATGACAAGTTGAATGCATCTACAAAAAGCACTGCAGAGGTCTTGTAGTAACAGTCAGCTTTAGTTACTGTAGTGAACACAGAATGGATCCTTTTACATTTATTTACCCGATTACATTTATACTGTATTAATAATAAATTTACATGCAATAGTTAATTGTGGGCATAATATAAAGCAGGTAACAGGGATTTGTTTGTTTTTCGCAACTAAATGCTACACTACAGTTTTTTTTATATACAGTACTTTATTAATCACCATGGGGACATTGTTAATGGACAGGCAAATGCATTTAAGATGCCAAAGTTTCAGGACTCTGTGTCTTCTTCAAGGACAGTTTGACATGTGTGGACTGTTGAACTAGCTGAGCCAGCCATCCGTTTTTATATTCTATTTAGTTACTTTCAACATTTTTCTGTATCGATGATATATGCAACAATACACAAGACTACATAAGAGCCCAGTTACGATGAAGGCACGGCTATACCATCATTGTGTGGCTGGGGTCTCAAATGTAAGAGAGAGTGATTACAATTACGATTGATTAATCATTTAGCCCTTGGGTGTCACATAGAGCTAATTTAGATAGCTTAATTAATATAAGATTAATTGCTTTTGCACACTCCACTCAAGGTTAAAGTGTTATTTAATAATGTATCTGAGAACACTCTACCTCAGTTCTTTCAATTTCCTATATGACTCAACTCATTCTGTCTGTCACCTACCTATATTGAGCCTCTCTTTGTGCTACATACTTAAAATATTCATCATTAATGGCTGTGTGTTTGTGTGCGTATGAGAAAGTATGCATCAAATTTAACACAGCAGCACTGAATAGTTGTCTCCTATTGAATTGCAGATATTACGTTATGTATGGAAAGTAAAATCATTAAACAGATACAGTATTTTCCATTTGGCTAAGTAGGCTTTCTTCATGCTCCAGAATGCCCCAGATACTTTATTGTCCTTTTAGTATAATAGTTAACATGCTGTAGATTTGTCTAGTTTACAGGACAGAATCAAGCAGAACTGTTACAGTGGCATGTCATGAGCATGCTCTTAATTTGATATATCCAGCTGTGTAACTACCACAATCACACCTGCCCATTTAATGCAATGTGAGAAAGAAGTTCTGTCAATAAACATTAGGGCCTTTGAAGAGCTGATCATCACACTGTTAAAGCAGAGCAGACAAATGAGAGAGTCTGGCTGATGCAAGAGCCTGAAAACAACTTGGTGTTTCTCAAACGTCATGTTTCTATAGAAATTAAGTCTCACTATGTGCAGTAGAAGGTGCACATAGAACATAGAACATTTAATGGAACAGTTCTGAAACCAGATAGTCATGGGTGAATGTATTAGTATACTGTATTTGCTAATGATCTGCAGTACTTACATAATACATAACATAATACATACTCTTTTGACTTGAATGTTTGCATATCAGCAATAACACATATGTTGTTTTCTACATACGATGTAGTAACATAGGATGATCTAACTATTTTGATTTTATATAAGACAAGAGAATATTACATATTCTAAATATTCTGCTAACAATATAGTTTTGTATGATATTGATGATGATGTTTTTGATCTCACACTGTATTAAAGCCAAAGACAACTTTACTTACCGGAAATAATATTACTAACCAAATACTCTGCTACTGTGTATAGCATAGTAAAAGTAAAACTGCTCCCATACGAGCTTTCTATATTTTTACAGTGGGACGCTATCACAGAGATGGATGAGCAGAACAGACCTATTCACACCTTCCAGGTTTGCCACGTAATGGAGCCCAACCAGAACAACTGGCTACTGTCTGGATGGATTCAGCGACAGGCTGCACAGAGGGTAACATTACACTTTGCACAAACTGTACTTACACAGAAATCCTTGAAAGGCATTGTGATCAAATGAGGTAGTGTTAAAGTAGGGCTCGGTTGTTGGGAAAGTGAAACTATCCAGAGGCAAAACAATCTTAAAATATCAGGAGAAAAACGGATATAACAAAAACATGACTCCAATCTGATAGAGAGGGGCTGATTTCCATTAATGTCAAAACAGAATAATCCACAATATATCAAAGATGGTGCAGGATTTCTTCTTCAGCTAGATTTCTGTTCGTTATATCTAAAAAAAGAGCAGTGACAAAAATTGCTGAAAACCCACTGAATATGGCTGGGCTGATGGCACAAGGCCCATCAGAGTTCAAATTAATTTTTATGGGTGTTTATTATTATTATTTACTTTTTACTGCATTACCAAATTACTTTACAAATTTTCTACATAAAAATAGCCTTTTTAAGGCTAAAGACAAAAACTAGTGATTATATAATTTCAGGTTATGTGTAATGGGCAATGATTTTAAAAAAAATCTAACAGTGAGTAAATATTTTACAAATCAAATATTTCATGTTTTGTCTTTAAAAACAAAGAGTCATTGTTTTCTATTGCTTTCGCCAGAGCTGGTAAATAATGCGATAACAAGGTCGGTACAAATGTGAAGAACAAATAGTCATGCATGACTTGACAAACTAAAATGAAAAGTTGTCTGACCACAGATGCATGGACATTACCAACTGGAATAAACAGAGTGTTGTTCTTCAGACTAAAGTGATGTCAGAGAGGCATATATTGAATACTTTTCAAATAGTTTCCAACAAATTAACATTTTAACTTGAAATGTCTATCCCGGATATATAAATATAACTACAAAATGTTTAACAGCCCTGTTGCAATGCTTATCTCTAATTTAGGTATATGTGGAGCTGCGTTTCACACTGAGGGACTGCAACTCCATTCCTTGGGTGTCTGGCACCTGTAAGGAAACCTTCAACCTCTTTTACCTGCAGACAGATGGACCACTTCCTGCAGGGACACGATTTCGTCCTTCTGACTATGCCAAGGCAGGTTCTCATATGTGAAAAAGTGTTCTCTGTCATTCTGTAGCAATGCTCTGTGCTAATAAAGTGTTTGTCATTGGCTTTAAGGTGGACACCATAGCAGCAGATGAGAGTTTTACACAGACAGATCTTGGAGATCGTGTTCTTCGCCTCAATACTGAGGTCAGGGAGGTGGGGCCAGTGACACAAAAAGGCTTCTACTTGGCCTTCCAGGATGTGGGAGCTTGTATTGCACTTGTGTCTGTTAAGGTGAATGATAAGGATGGTGTTACTTACACATTAACTGACCATAAACTAGTCAATTTTATTTCTTTTACAAGATTAACAATACTTCAACTTCTTGCATTCTCTTTCATGAAAGGTGTTCTACAAACGCTGCCCTTCAACTCTGAGAAACCTGGCAGCATTTCCTGAGACAGTACCACATATGGACTCATCTTCCTTGGTGGAAGTGAGGGGTGCGTGTGTGGAGAATGCAGAAGAGAGGGACACACCCAAATTGTACTGTGGTGCTGATGGGGACTGGCTGGTACCATTGGGCCGCTGTGTCTGCAGTATTGGGCATGAAGAGAAGGATGGCTACTGCCTGGGTGAGTTGTTGTTTAGAATACTTTGTGTGCATGTGTGTGCTTGTACTAATTTTAGAGAAGTTAAGTGAAGCTGCAGAAGAGAAGCGAAGAGATTGCATCACATTAACAGTTCTCTTGAGCCCAGTCGTCTGCAGGAATTTAAGTTTACAGAACTTCTGTTCCCTCTTCTCAGTCTAAGGTTCTGTATCCTTTAATGTCTCTTCTCTTTCCAGCTCCTCCTGCACTCAACATCTCTCTCTTCTCCACTCTGCTATTCTTCATTTACTCCTCTCATTGTGCTCATTATTTATGTTTTTCCTTTCTTTTTCAGTCTTGTCATTATTATTCTTACTCTCACTGTCTTCTTACTGATACCTTGATTGTGCTACAATGAACCAGCTTAGTGTGTGTCACCTATAGTCTTCAGGTGTTTCAAAATCAGTACTTGTCTTTGATTGAAGTAATATATTTTCTTGTAATATCAAGCCTTTTTTTTGCTTGTGTTTGATGTCACAAATATCAAATATCAACATTTGCCCATTTAACATTTACATAAAAGCTCTCAAATCTAACAACAGCTAAGCTTAGTTTTTAAGTGCATCCTTTCTAACTAGTCATATCAGCATTACTGCATCTAAATGTGGCCCATTGTCAGCAAAACAGATTAAGAAAAAGTATAAAGTAGATGTTGAGTTGTTCCAGATAGTCTTTGGCCTTGTTTTCAGTTAGACTAAGCAGACAGACTGGAGCCTAGCTAGCTAATTGCCTTCATTTGTTAGTAGCACATCTAATTTAACTCACACCTTGTGTTCTCTAAAAACTCTCCCTAACCCCTCTTTCATTTACGAGGCTCTGACTTTCTCTTGTAATTTAGGTAGGAGCTAAAATGGGCCATACCGTATTATTACAATTGAAGTGCACTCTAAGTTATACATACATTTTGCAGACTTACAGAGATCTCAGCTGGTCAGGTTGAAATTCATGTAGTACCCCTGTAGTGATATGGTTACTCAGGTTATTATGGAAAGAACTCCAACAGTCATTAGTACAACTGATATGTGTGACAGGCTTTTATATCTCCTTTATTTGCTCCTCGGGTGTAATTTTTCTTTTTATCTTCTTCTCTTTTATCTACTTTTTATTTATCTTTTTCTCTCTCACTCTCAATCATCTAGAAGATGTAGTTAAATAACTGGAAGCCTGTCAGAAGAGATTACTGATGAGGCGGCAGCTTAAGAGCAGCCCTCTCACGGTGTCCCTCCTACATGTCCTATATCTATACTCCCTATTCATCTCCTTTGACTGTAAGTAGTTGAGTCTCTTGAATGGACTGTAGTTGCAATGTCAAGGGGATCTTGGCAGCCGCTACAATGAATCGGTCAGTAACTGGTGTTGCAGTA
The DNA here is from genome assembly GCA_900302695.1 of Helostoma temminkii. Classification (NCBI taxonomy): domain Eukaryota; kingdom Metazoa; phylum Chordata; class Actinopteri; order Anabantiformes; family Helostomatidae; genus Helostoma; species Helostoma temminkii. Next base: position 78,580 of record OMLM01002151.1, on the reverse strand, counting down.
AGCCACTTGGCACTTGGAGAACGATGTGTGTATGTCCATTTATTTTAGCTTGATGGATACATTTTTAGGTCAGTTTAAGCTAGATTAATAACTATTGCATTTATAGCTGTATCAATTGACAAGGTACGGTAAGTCCGTCAACAGCTTTTGCTGCATTAAGCTGCTGTGTTCCTGTGGTACTGTGTGGTGTCAGCCACAGCCTGTTGAACTTGATTTTACAACATCATATTGGTAAATGTAGAAACCGAACATAAAACCATATTTTTCTCTGGGAATTAGTTTAGTTATTTCAGCCTGTGAGTAAAAATTAGCGATGGTAATTTAATAATTGGAACAATATGTTGGAAACATATACTGTATACAGTATATACTATAATTTAATGGACAACATCGCACACACACACACACACAGATAAATAGATCTAAAATATAAGTAAGCACATTCATGACATTAAGAGAATTATCTGACAAGGGTTATGATAAAATGCACTGAATAAAATATGCATGTGATTGATGTAGCAGATAATAAATTACATCAGTGACCTGTCTGAGGAACTGCATGCTAAATATTACTAAAACCAAACATGAAAATAAAAAATATATATTTTAATTATCAATTAATTTCAAATTGATTTTCATTGATTTTCATTACTCATTATGAAGCATTACAAAGTGACAGATGTCACAGTTTCAAGGACTCCAAGTAGTGTCTTCCATTAGCTTGTTTTATCCTAGCAACAGTTCAAAACCAGATATTATATACATTTCTTTAATACAGTATATGACACAGAAAAACAGCAAATGTTCACATGTTAAAGGCTGAAATCAGAGAATGTATAAAACTGATATATGAAATATTATCAAAATAGATTATTTTCTTTCAACTGACTAATTGATTATTTCACTAATTGTGACACTTTAAAATAAAACTGCTATAAGGCATACACTAGGCTATATATTCTCACTTTTGAAAGGAATAGCCTAGCAGTTTCTCCCTGCATCCAGTCTTTCTCTGAGTTATCTCCGGAAATTTAAACAATACTGATCCTATCTTCTGGTTGCACGTATGAAAAAAACAAGCTACTTGTAGCATACTCGGTAAAGTGAACCAGCAGTGCTGCTTTGCTGTATTGTTTTGCTGTGCAGCAGTTGTTATGTTCTGTAATGTCAGGTCATAATTATCACAAATGTTCTGATGGATTTCTCAAACAGCATGTATGAACTCATTAACATTACATTAGATAAGGTGATCAATAGTAATAACTATTGCATTGAACTTAATGATTAATGGCCTTAATGAGCTGTAGCCAGTTTTTCTTATCAATAATTTCTATAGGATTTGCAGAGCTTATACTGTGATGAAGATGTGGACTTTGCAAGTAGTTGCAGTAAGTTTAGGCATGAACTTGCGATGACTTCTGCTTTCTCCTCGTTTTCATTTGGAACACTGCTTCAAAGGGTACTGTGATCAAAGCTGTCTGAGAGGCAGCATGGGGAAAGAGCAAAAGAGGGAGAGAGAGTGAGAGAGGGGGAGGTAGCAAAAGAGAGAGAGAGAGAGAATAGGGAAAACCCCAACGTTCCCAAATATAAGCAGAGCTCACGTCCATCTTTCCCTCCTAGCTGCCTAAACAGAGGCATCAGCGCTTATCAAACCCTGCTTTCCACCCCAATAGCATTCTGCCAGACTGTTTTGACATCTCAATTGAGCGCTTTATTATTCTATTCCTTTCATTCAGTGTCAGCCACAAGAGGCTTATTCAGAGATAGGCTGGTTATATCATGACCTAGATAAGGCAACATCATAGCGCTAATGCTATTTGTTCCACATCCTTTCGTCACAGCATCATATCCAAAAAGGAGACAGTGAACTGTGGAGGAAGCTAATAGAGATGTCTATTCAAATTCCTGTTGAATCAGAATAGATATGCAGACAAGAAGAACACACCACTAGTAAGCGATTCCATTCGATAGCCAGAAAATCTTGTATAATAAAATATTTTTGTTTCAACAAAACCTCCTAGATTTTTTTTTGTTTTGTTTTGCTGCTAGGTTTATCTGATGAATAATGAGGAAGCAAATTATCAGTTTCCTGAATCGCACAATAAAATCCATTAGTGTTTTGCCCCATCTTCTATTCCCCATGATACAGTCAAGTCAATGATGAAGTCAAGTCAGAAATTGCTAATACTTAGTTTGCTCATCGATTGCCTCAGCTGTCACAAGTCCAAGGATTGGTCAGACAGGCAAACAGCAAATTTGTTACCTTAATTTCATGTAAAGTGACACAGAAAATGAGGAAATTAAATAATACTCTTAGTTGTGTCTGAATAACCGAGCCTCACTTCTGTCCATGAAGGACAGTGTTTACTCTGGCCTCTGACGCAGCTCAGCCAGACTAGAGCATCACTCATTCTCTGTGAACTTCCTATCTGCATATCAAAGCTGAGAGTCCAGGGTAAACATAGTCTTTGGCTCCATCTGTTTCTGACAACGTAAAGCCAAGAGAAAACTTCCAACTCTCTTAGTTGGCTCGTCATTACGTTCTTCAAATGTACATGTGCTGTACTTCCTTTGAGTAAATCGTTTCTACAGAGCTTTTCAGCTCATTGATTTGTTTTTAAAGGCCCTAACTTTAATGTTTGATTTACTTGCTGCTCTTCCAGCAAAATGCACTAAGCACCTACTGTGTGCAGAGCACATAAAGTTAGTGGGGAACCAAACATTTTCGACGTACTGTACAGAGATAATTTTGGAGATTCATTAAGTGGACAAACAAATCCAAACAAATGCAAATTGATCTCCACAAATACTATAAGGAATATCCCAGTTTTCTTTTGTTTTTTGTCTTCTGAGATTGGTTACTCAGCTACAGGGCTGCAGATTTGATTAGCCAAATGATTAATTGATCAGTATAATCATAAAAACTATTAATAATGAAACAGTAACTATTAGTTTCAACCCCAAGGCTATTAAATGGTGAAATATAATGTGTCTGCATTATTGTTTTGTGAGGATAGCATTATTTGCTCAGAGTACAAATACATATTTTCAGCCAATAATGTTTCTATCATTAATAAGAATACTTTAAATGGCAAAAAGCCAGATAGCCAGCCAGTGAATAAATTTGATCTCGTATATGTGTGTGTGGTTGGAGAGGGTGGTTGTTTTTAAACTCTGCTAGAACTAGTGGTGTGAGTATCATAGTTGCTTTAAGCAGTGATCTTGCCAGCTTATAGCAGACTGCAGGGAGCAGGTGGAAATTCAAATGAATCTGTGTTTGTTGCCTTTGGCCAGCAATCAGCATATGAAGATCCAAATGAATGAGGAGCCTCAAAAATTGCAAGCTGGTGACATATTACTTCTTTTTTGACAAAGTAAAGTTTGTGTGGTGCATTTCACTATTCAGGAATCAATTCACATCAAATAAATAAAGCTGTGTAGATAAGAATAGAACAGAATTCAAAGATGGACTGACAAAAAGGTAATCAACTTGTCATTTGACAGGAAATTATTCACCAAATAAACGGACAATGCAATTGTCAAAAGTCTATTCTAAAAGTACGAAAGAGCAATAAACAAAGTGTAACTGCATAGTATCAGCCACTATAAACTGAGTATTAAAAATGCAATAAAGTTTACTAATATATTTAAAGTATCAGATGTGCTGTGACAGGAGTATATAAAGTCAGTAGGATTTTGAAGAGGGGCCAAGAGTTCTGATCCTGACTGCAAACTTTGCACTTTCAGCATTTTCTTATTTTATTTTTACTGTTATACTTTACTTTGCCATTGCACAGACAGTATTCTGCACCCTAAGCTTTATCCTTCATTTTTCTGCAACACTACTGATTGGAATAGTATTGATTAAGAGGCTATTTTATTAGGTTGGTAGAATTAACGAACAAACAAAGGGCCACATTATTTTATCTATTTATTTCACAGCCTACCTAAGCGTCTGTCCAAACCTGCATGGCCCTATGTGAAAAATTAATATACCACTGTAGTCATGCTTGTTTCAGTAGTTAGTCCTTTCTAAGCTACCTACTATACCTACCAGAGCTCTCATTCTTCTTGATCTAAAGTTTGTGTGGTGTCAAACTGTTTCATAATGAATTCTTTAAATTTCTACGATTTTGTAAATCATGTTTCCACATGCAACAGTTTCAAAGGGTTAGTGAAAGGCATGAGGAAATAAGCTGGAAGGTGCAGAGGTATTCTAGTATTTGCATTAGCAGGAACTGTGTTGCAAACATAATGGAGGAACTATGTATAAACATTTTCCAATTTCCACTTGGTAAAATCTAATTCATTTTGAAAAAAAAACTTGCTAATAGAATCAGAGTTTGTGAAGTTTGACCATGTAAGTTGTGGTACACCAAACTTTGAGCACAAAATCAAGGCACATGGATAAATGATGGCTCTTTCTTCCAAACATTATGAACAGTACTGTACTGTACTATGCAGTGATACTGAGATTTTGTGAAATTTCTTAAAATAAATCATATGTCATTTTCCACTCTCTTATATTAGATTTATTATTGATGAAAAAAATTCTTTGACGGATAGCTCAAGTCTTTAGCCTTTAGCAGATTCAGATAACACAAATCTAGCCTGAAATAGAAGTTTAATTCTAATTCAACTAGTAGTCTACCAGGAATCTCTTAAGCTGACTTGCTGTAGACACTGAAGATACTGCATCAGTTGGTCAACAGTCTGGAGGATTTTGCATATCTAAAATGACTCAACTTATTGAATCAGAATCCCCATTGCTGTATGAATATACACATCAGGAGTAATTTATTTCAATTTGCCTAATTTTACTAGGGCTTTCCACTTAGCAATTATAATACTTTACAATGAGTCCTGGGTACAGTAAAAGATACCGAGTAGCAACAAGGCATTGTTCTTTTTATGCAGTATGAAACCTACCAACCAGTGTAATAAAAAAGGCTTATATCAGCAGAAAGATTACAATGATTTCACAATTGAAACAATATATCAGACAATAGAAGACTCATGAAGTATAATCTGTCACTGATAATATGGAAAAGTAAGGAAACTGATGAGGCACACTCCTACATATTTGTGTTCTTTACATTTGGTATAATTACTACTGAAAAAAAAATATTAAAATGTAGAAACTATATAAAATCATTTTGGCTGTCTGCCACAAATTCTTGATTCAATTTCCCACTGTGTTACCTTTTGCTTAATCATTGAATTGTCTGTCTTATAGCTGACAAATGTATTTACTAATTTGGAAATTGTTATGCTAGCCATACACATATCTTCTCATACACATCATTCTGCAATACAGTTATCCCCAGATTCCCAGAATATTAAATAACTGCACTGTCCCTGCTTTATTTTTCTCTGCTAAGATAAGTCTGGGGAGAAGGAGGCAATAAGCAAAGGTTTTGCCATCTTCTGATAAGCCTTAAGGCAAAGAGTGAAGGAGAGGACATTAGGAGGAGAGATGGGAAAGGAAAAATATTGGAAGGAAGTTAAATTAAAAAAAAGAAGGGGTGAGAATTGTGCCAGAGCAAACAGAGGAAATTTGGAGAGATAAGGAAGGAGAGTTGGTTGAATAGATGAAAAAGTGAAATGGGAAGGTAAAATGGAGAGAACAGGAGGAAGTAATGAGGTAGAAAGGTGAAGCCAGGCAAGAATGGAAAACCGAAGAATACCATGGTCAGCAGAATGGACTGTAAGTGGATAGTGGTTTTAGACTGAAAGCAGGCTGTTACTCCATTTTCATAATGCATCATTTGTATGTTAATAGCTCTTTTTACCTGCCAACAAACAATGTGAACTTCCCTCTCTCAAGACAAATGAAAGTGAAGATTAAACCTGTTGATTAAAAAAACGTGCTACAGGATCATTTTCATAATTTAATAATAATAATAAGAAGAAGAAGATTTTAAACTTTAAAATGCCTAAAAATTCTAGTTTAGTAACTTTTTCCATAATGAATGCTAACATGCAACCAAAACATAAACAGCCACCTGCTGTTCAGCTGATGATTGATTGAGCTTTGCCAGATAAAAAAACAATTGTTGTGTTGTGTGATGCCTACAGTATGTGCCTGTAAACAGTCCTTAGTTAGCCTATGGGATGTTTGCAGCGTGTTTATTTTAAACATATTTGTGGGTTTTTTATTAAAAAAAATTAGGAATTACAGGTGTGCACCATTTGTTAGACTGGACAATAGGCAGGCCATAAGCATGTTGCTTAGTGAGCTAATAAGGAGATGACAGTGATCCATAGTACTTCTGAAAATAAGGTCAGACCACAGGTGAGGAGAGAAGCAGCTGGAGATTTGAATTGAATGTATGTGTGCTGATGGGAATGCAACTGCATGAGGAACATTAACCTTACCTGTCCCCTTTTTTGCCTCTTTCCTTTCTCTCCAGCTTGTAAACCTGGCTTCTTCAAGGCATATGCTGGGAACACTAAATGCTCCAAGTGTCCTGCACATAGCTCAAGCCATGACCAGGCTGCCACTATCTGTCACTGCGATAAAGGCTTCTACAGGGCTATCAAAGATCCCTCCACCATGGCTTGTACAAGTTCGTAGAACAGTTCAGAAACTCTTTCATCATGAACAATTTATATTTGCTAGTGTGATTTGCAGTGTGATAGCATCTTTCCATCATCCGGGAAAAGTGTTAAGTGTTTGTCTGCATATACTAGCTCAGTTGTGACAAAAACATCAAACTGAAATTGAATCCAGTTGTATGCTGGAATGAAACGTGGGACACTCCAAAATCTTATCACCCACGTGCTTCCACACTGATATTCAGAAAGATACTCACAACTTCAGTTTCTAAATCATTCTTATACAGTCGTGAAAATTGGAAATCGTCTGAACTGTGACAGTTCAGGAATGAAATACTACATGGTACATTGAAAGTACATTGAAATCTACCCACCCACCCACCAATCTACTGTACCTACAGTACAAACTAAATACACATACTGCACATTCAAATTGTGCTCACTGGCAATGAAAGACTGTGAAAACTGTCCAATTTAAGAGAGCACGCACCCCGTGTCACCTCATCTTCAAGGTCAGATTAGTGGTGTGATCTGAGGTGCTTGCTCTTAATACTAGCTAGTTGCGCATGTTAATAGAATATAGAAGTGCAAAAACTGGATTCATTTAATAATTTTTGTTCAAATCTAGACAATGTTAAAATACTTCCCAACATGTCTACAGTGTCAGATATGGCACAAGAAATCATGAACTATGTGTGTTGTCCATTTTACTCAGTCAGATAATAGACATTTATTTTAAAACGAAAAGCTACCTCTTACAGTGTAACAGCTGTGTTATCAATGAATTATCTCTTTCTCTCTGTAAATATTTTTGTTTCTCTTCAGGGCCTCCATCAGCTCCCAGAAACTTAGTTTCAGTGATCAATGATACAGCTCTCTTCTTGCGGTGGATGCCTCCTGGTGACACAGGAGGCAGGAAGGACATTACTTACAACATCTTGTGCCAGCGCTGTGATGGAAGTGACGGCTTCAGTGGTGTGACCCAATGTGAGCCGTGTGAGACGGGCCTGCGGTTCATCCCACGGCCACTAGGTCTGACTGGAACTTCTGTGGCAATACTAGATTTTGCGATGCACGCCAACTACACTTTCCATGTAGAAGCTGTGAACGGTGTCTCTGGGCAGGCTATGGCTGCACGCTCTCTGGCAAATGTTACAGTTAACACACACCAAGCAGGTGAGTTGTTTTACTGTCTGGACTTACATAATGTATGATGATATGATTTATTGTGCTTAAACAGTGGATTAATTGATAATTCAGTGCAAAAAATAAAAATAAAAGGTTTGAAATGTATTTATTAACTTACAAACTTGGCTTAAGTACAGGCGTTTATAGCTGTTGTTATGTCATTCATCTTTATGACTACAGACATGAAATAGAAACTTTTTAAACATTTTAAATTTTAGTCTATTTCTTGTTTTTTGGCTTTCACGTTATTAACCATATATCTGTGGCATGGTCACTTTCTGGTTTTCTTTAGTAACTACCATGACACTACTTATAATTTTTTTATTATGAATGATATTACCTCCCATTACCTTCTTATTACTACCGTTTAACCCCCTCTCCACCAAAATTACCTGTTTATTAATGAGAAATTACCCCCCAGTTACCTTTTCATCCAAAATATTATTATTGTAATAACAAAGAAATTCTAACCTACATATTGCAACACAAAATTAATTTGCAAACTACAGTATCTCACTAACTACCTGGCCATTAAGTTCATCACTGACCATGGATAAGATCACCAAAAATACAAAACTTGAACACAACTGTAAACTGGAAAAATGTCTTGTAGTGCTTTGACAAATAATCTATGTGAGGCACCAGTTTGGGTCATACTTATTTATTTATTTTATTTTATTTTATTTTTTAAAGCTGTCCACTGTATCTGAAAAATTAAACTGTATCTCAAGACTTAAATAACGTTGATGTTTGCTTCACACTAGTTGTATTGTAATTGTAATTGTAGTTGTTTCTATAACTGTCCAATTTTACCTCACAGACCATCTGCATTTTATGTAGCTATTCCCCTCTATTCTCTTTGTTGAACATGTTGTTGAGGTTTAACTTCACACACAACATCTGCATAAAAATTTAAACACAAACATTATCTGTCTAACCCTAGCCCTAAGTATTTTTCATGCCTAAGCTCACGCAGGACTCTGGTCTCAAACTCGGGTCTGCAGATTCCCAGTCTTGTGTGTTATACTCCCATTAATCAGAATTGCGACTCAATTATGGTTTATGGGTGTGACGTTTTATTTGATCACAAGATGATTCCATTTCAGTTGTATAGTAACGTAATTTTTAGAAGACAGGGTTAAATTTAAACATTGTAGTTGAAGAATATCTGATTTATAGATCATGAATTTTGCTTTGAGGGCAGGTTAAGAAATTTTCTGCTACAGTAGCAAGCAGCTGGATTTGGCTTTTTCCTTACTGGACACCTTGTGTTTCCTCTCACAGTCTCTGTTTAGTTTTCATATAGATTAATGCGCCAATAGGTGAAGCACATTTCTAGACCTTGGATAACTCACAGACTACTGTGACCTGAACCAAGTCCTAATTAGCGGATCCCAGCTGGCCTATGGTTAACAACACAGCTAGCAGGTAGCATTGTCTTAAGCTTGAACAAGGAGAAATAAAAGACCAAAAGTTCAACTGTGAAACCTCAACCTTACAGATTTTAAGAGGTAGAATATTGATGGAATAATTAATAAAGAAGGTTGAGATGAAGGAGGGAAAGAGAGTGGATTAATAAAGTATGCTGGATGTATGTGCACATTTCCTCTCATTTCTGCATGCACAGCAAGTACTAAGAATAAATTCTGATAACATTCTTCCGTAATCATTGGTTCACAGATATAAATAGTGTATATCCACAGTAAATCATCAGTATACACAGTTCAGGCATAACATTATGACCACCTGTACAGTCTAATGCAATCCAATACAACAGCTACAAAATCTATAACTTTGTAAATGTAGAATTCATGGCAGCTGTTGTATTGGATTGCATTAGATTGTACAGGTGGTCATAATGTCGTGCCTGTACTGTGGAAAGAAACACAGGAATGGAAAGAACATGAAAAGCGTATAATGCCCATAATGAAAGATATTTCAACATACATAACCCTCTAGTAAGTATGTTATAATATAATGCCATAATTGTTAGGATTGTTAGGATTAGCAGAGTTTGCCATTTTTATTCTTGTTGTCTTCATTTTACTCTTGTTGGTGAGATTTATGGGTACCATGAATATATGTACCAAATGCAATGATTTATTTAGCAATTGCTTAGATGTTTTAGTCTACACCAAATCTTTGGACTAGCCAACTGACCAGTCCATCCTGAAAATAACTCAGTCAGGTTATAGGTCTGTGTGCCCATGTGTACAGTCCAGTCCAAATGTGGAAGGTAGAATCCAGCAATTTTGTTGTGTGAAAAGCAGTAAGATGGTAGACGCAAGTGAACAAGCTCTAATGGTAGAGTCAAAAGTTTAAGTCACAGCTAGGCACCCAGACTGAGTGAAGGGAATAAATATGTCATATCACATATGTTGTCAAGTATTGAGTGTTTCCAATGGAAAATGCAAGGCAGCATAGGAATTGTGGTGTTTGACATTCAATTCAGAAATATTAACCTTTTCATTTAATTTACCAATCTTCCAATCTTCATTTAATGACTCTTTGTAAGGATTTGGTTTAGTTGGGTTCAGGCTTTGCTCAGGTGTACAGATAATATAGCAGGCATGGAGTGTATGGTCCAAATTATCATATCACCATTGAATGATTCTTCTCCTCATTTAAGAAAGGTAATAACTTCAACAGTCATTTCTCAAGGCTAATTCTCTCCTATTATACAGTGGAGGATAGTACTGAAGTATTATTTTTAAAAATGAAATGTTGTTCTGAAAAGCTGTCATCATACCATGGAAACAAGATGTCAGGTGTATATATGTCACTTCATACCCATCTCTCTGTCAAAAACAGCTAGACTGATGGAAGGAAGTTGGAATGCAAAATAATCTCTGTAGAGGAGGAGAAGCAGCCTGTGGGGATGCTCCCATTAGGATGCTTAGAGTGGATTAACTTGTCAAACTGCCTTTCCCCAGTAGACATACTGTATGCACACACAGCTAGACATGCATGCTAACAAGAAGAAAAACAAATTCATATGTGACATCTACAGTACACACATATCCCCTTCACCCATGAACCATATGTAGCCTTGCGTATGACTTTTTCCCAGCTCTCCCCTTGCTCCTGCTTGTTTTTTCTCTCCTATGTACAGTATGTGTTTTTCTTCTTCTTCTGCCACTAATGTATTTGTATTATGTACTTTGGCCCAAAATCAATGGTTTTTCATGAGTCTACAGGTATCCAAAGCACCAAGCATGTGCTGAATTCTTAAAAGAATTAACCTGAAAGTGTACACATTTAAGTGATTTGAATGTGTAGTATTAACAGACAAATCCTCCAGATAGCTTCTTAATTATGCGTCCTAATAACAATATTACGAAATCTGTCTGAATAAATGTTACAAAATAAAGTATATTTACATTCTTCATTTGCTCATTTGGAACAGTTGTTGAGTTGAGAAAAATGCTTGTTGTAAATGTACGCTTGGAAAAATTGTTTGGATGGAGGCTCATTGCTAATTAAGGCAGATGCTGCAGGGTGATTCAAATAATTGATTGTGATATTATGTCAATGATGGAATAATAGCCAATCAAAAGCAGAATTAGCAATTAACTGGGTTTCGTTAGTGAGAAAGAAGAGACAATTTATTTTCTGCTGCCATGTTATCTGTTTGTAAATTGCATATTAATTCCTCATTATCTAAACTATATTATTAATCAGAATAACTAATAATTTCATTTCCCTATTGCCTGTGTGCTTGTCTAAGCTTGATAAGTTATAATGCTCAGTTAATCAAGACATATGATCAGTTTGTCTTTGAACAGAGTGGATATAATATACTTGTTTTGTAGCAGTATGCAATGAGCATCATCTGCTTAGTCATGAATTCTCAGACAACATATTTGATGGTCTTGAATGTTTTCTTGTGTGTCCACTCATCCACACTTAATTGTACTTTGTAAAACAGGATGTTGATTTTCTGCTCGTTGGAGCTGTTGTCCTAACATCTCTCAAGACAGCAATGCAGAGCAGGGTGAGCAGGATCTCTGGTCTCTGTGTTTAGAACAATGAACTGCACTCCTCTCAAAATACACTGTGGTTATTGCTCAGCTGAGCGTTTCTCACTGAAGATTCCTCCCACAAAGTTCACTGCAGTATACTGTACTGTGAAGAGGCACAGAGAAATCTGTGCAATTTTTGTGTTTACTGCTCCAAAGAAAAATGCGTTTCTATAACAGGACTAGAGGGGAAACCACAAAGACAGCTGGGATAGGCTCCAGCAACTCCAGTGACCCAATGAACAAGCGTTTAGGATAATGGGTAGATGGATGGCTGCATGAACCTTAGCTGAAATGCTCTGAATCAAATGCCGATAGAAACAGATTGTGTTTTAATCCCTGCTAAGTTTGTCTTATTGTTTTTCAGTTTGTTCAGACCATAATTAATTAGTAATAAGTTATATTTTGATTTTTGTATTGTCCACTAATTCATCAGTGGCAAAATAACAATAAAATGTTTTTCCAAAGGTCCACACAATGCACTAAGTCAGTAAAGTTATGAGGCACATTACAGTCAAACATGGTACATAGCGTGATTATAGATTTACATGTACAGTGAGCTCATAACTATGACTTTATTTCAGAATGGCTGAACTTGATGTCCCTTATCTTCAGACAGGAGGTGTTGCTGGTCCAGGACATATGCTTTGCGTCTGTTACTGTTTGTACTGTTAAAGTCAGTCAGTCATTGCATCCATTTAGTGATATTTTAACTTGATTTCACCACGTCATTTTTCTTCCACTAGCGGATCATAGGCTGACAATGTCAGTACAAAGCAAATGATACAATGCCAAAAGCAGCTTTTTAACAGACACATCTCCAATTAGTATTCTGAGCATAACATGAGACTGTGTAATCAGATCCACATCAAAGTGGTTGTATTGTTTGTATTTGCCTTCGCACAGAACATTTTTTGTTTCCTACCCAGACTATTAGCTAGTTCCTTCCTCTCATTAAGGTTTAAAATGAAACAAGTATAAGGATTAGGTGCTGTCTCTGAGCAAGGAGGCTAAACATGTTTCAGGGTTTTTTTTAAAATTACCTTTTATTTAACATCTCTTATGTTCTGTATTGTATAGATATAGATATACTGTAAATGTAACATGCAGTAGGCACTTTAAAACTGACTTCATTGATTTTATCTTGTCAACAGAATTAACATGACTGAATAATGTCAGTTGTTAAGTTAGATGGCATGTTCTTGAATGTTACCAGTTATATGCATCTTGTTGTAAACCCTCTGTATTTACATTCTTAAAGGTGTTGCTTGATTTACCTCATTATCAGTGATACACCTACCTACTCTAGAGTATTCTTGACTTCTGTTAATGTTGTGAAGTGTTTTTTTTTTTACCAAGAAAATGATTTTGTTTTCTTCCGTGGTCTTCCAGCCCTTTTGATGTTATTGAATGTCCCAAACTGTTAATTTGGCCAATTAATTTAGATTTGCTTTCTTTCTTATAGCTATATGTTGTTTTTTCAGTGTGATGATGACCCAATTCACTTGACTGAGATCTCCTTGAATTTCATATTGTTAGCTACAGTCAAACAGCTTCCAAATGCAAACTGAATACCTGATATAAATTCCAGACATTTTATCTACATCACATGTCCTGAAGTAATGAGGGAATGGACCTCACCTGGTTTGTAAACATCTTCAGTCAACTGCCCAAATACTATTGAGCCCCTGAAAATGGAGGTACTATGCTATGCTATGCTATGCTATGCTATGCTATGCTATGCTTAGTCTACATTTCAATCATATCTTGATTTTTTTATTATAAATATTTTGTGTATAAATCATAAAAACTCTGCCACTGCCCAAATACTTCTTTAATCTGTAATGCTAATTATGTTGACAAGATCAACAAGTCCTGTTTTCCGTTTCAGTGTACATGCATGCTTGTTTTTTAAGTTTTGTTGTGATAGCTTCTTTCTTTGAACTGTTGCTGTCTAATAGATCAGTTGGCTCACTCATTTTAGTGAAAACTGTTCTATAGCGAAGGACTACCATATGCAGATAGCCTTTTCCTTGGCCTTCCTCTTGCTGGAAAGTACCTGTTCTTGTTCAGTACATGCAACGAGTCATGTGAAGTTGTCCCAATGTTTGTGGTGTCCTGATTCAGGAGATTTTCCCTCTTTTTCTTTCCTCATTTCGCCCTTCCTCGAGTGGATTCTCTTCTGTTTTCATCTCCGCTGCTCTGGGAATAAGACTGACTTCTATTTATATGCTCAGATGCAGGGGAGATGCAACCTCCTGGGATTTCTTTACAGCTCCCCCTGTTCACTTTTTCTCTCTCTCTCTTTTCCCCCTTCTGTCCTTTCTTTGTCTGTTTGAGCACATATTGTTGAGGGTTAACCTATTTTTACGTGTTGCCAATAAAGCAACTAGAGCTTATAGATTCTCAATTATTTTTATCTGTGTGAATTGTGATTAAACTGTAATGGCCATAATTGTTCTCTTTGAGCCACTCATCCATAGCAGTAGGTATCTAACAAGAAGATTGATTTATCCTGAGCCTAAAATAGCTTCTTACATAAGAATGTAGAATTTTTTTCCTCACTTTGCAAAAATGTCAATACATAGGCAATCTAAAACCCCAGCTGGTTCTCACAAAGATGGAACTGCAGTGACACACACATATGGATGGTGAAAGATACATAACAGTAGACTGTATGCTGCAGACAAAAATCCCCTCCAGTAATGTGATTCTTGCAAACATTCTCATCCCCTAAGTGGGTTATGCATAGTGCATTTATCCTCCTAGTACTATAGCACAGATGCCGAGTGAAAAACATCATCATTGCTTATGTGAACATAACGTTTATGTGCAGTATTGTTGTTTAGGTGTGTTGTTTAACAGATTCATTCAAGCCACAAGCCATGGCATACATTTAATCTGTAATGCATTTCTGCAAAATATTATCAAATAGACACTTCACTTATTATTCTTATGACTACAAACAAGCCAACCATTTACTTACTTTGAAAAGCAACACAGTAGTTTGCCTTGCCCTACCAGTGCACTTTTCCACTGTAGTGTTCAATACAATATATGCTGTAGGTTTCTGTTTGTGTTGCTGTTTGTCATTAATAACTATAGCAGGCAGCCAAACTGAGAAGCTTGAGATATCCCCACAACACCTCCAGGCCCCCTGTGCAGCTCAATCACCACCTGCCACACAGATAGAAAGGGTGCATGTTACCTGGCATTACATGGCTGACGGAAGATGTTTGTTCCGGCTTTGCAAATTGTTTATTAGACAGCACAATGCAGTGGTTATTATTCTATTCATTAGTTATGCGTATTTGTTTGGTTTGATAATTCTAGCTCTGTAAAATCTGTATCTTAATTTCGTGGGTGTATTGAGTTGTTTAATGTGTATAAATACTCAGTATCACAGGTAGGATATACAGTAGTGCAGAGGTATAAGTACATACCTTACAATAAAGAATTGCATGTTCAAACAGAATTTGTTCAGGAGTCTGAATTTTTGCATTGTAATGTGACAGCTGAATGCACTTTAAATTTACATATTTGTCACCTAGGGGCTATATTTTTGCAGGAATCAGCTAAATTCTTGCTTGACATGTGCACTTTTTTGTTTTAATGCATGTTGAAATGCTTTAGTTGCTGGACTGTGAAGCGTTGTGTCTCAGCCAAGCTGCTGCTAGAAAATGATGGCTTCTCAACAGTATGGGAAGGTTGTATCTGCACCATGGTGTGTTTGACTTAATACAGTGACACATTACTCTGAAGTACCCCATCCGGTCTGTGGCCTTCTCTCTGTAGTAGGTTATCAGCTTCTCTTTGCATGAGGACAGATTACAACATCTACCTGGTCTGATTTAAGTAATGATCTTCCAAATAGCACTCTCAACAAAAGAGGGACTGGATCTATTGGTTTTCCAAACCTGTTTAAGCAAAGATTTAATGAATAATTGATGGTAAAGATTTAAATTTCTACAACCCTGTGTAAAATATACACCCAAATTCAACAATAATAATAAACATGATAAACTGTTGCTGTAAGTCAAGGTGTTTGGTTTAGAAGAAATTTTCCACACATCACGCAGTTGCTGAACAGCAAAATAGGTGTTTGTCTGCCATCCTGTCTCTTTAGGTATTCCTGTGATACTGAAAGAGTTTGTCTTCCAAACATCCATAAAGTCATTACATTTCAGATGTTGTTTTACTTAAATTGTCAGCTGTGCGCATAGATACATAATACATGATTTGATTTTCATAAGACTCAAAAAAATAATTACTTATTCATTTATTTACTGTTGAATATGATCCAATCCTATACATTTGTGTGTGACAAATGTTTTTGAAGTGTTTGAATCAATGAGAGCATAGTCAGGTGTCTGTGACACCCTTATTTAAAGAAGATAAATCTGGCTCTGCATTATCAAAGTATGATCTTGAAGAAATCATTTTGAAAACAAGTTTGGTTTGTAATGTGTCCTTAATTAAATAAAGGAGATATCTAAAGACCTTAGAACAGGTCTACAAATTACTAGTGTTCATCACCAGCAGGAAAACGCTGAACAATGATGGCGTGCATGTCAAAGGAAGCCACTATTCTCCAACAGCAGAACATTACTCCAAAAGAACATTAGGCCATCTAGATAAGCCAGAAGTGGCATGTGATACCACACAATTGTTATTTTTGATGATGATCAGACACTATATTCCAGCATAACAACCTTATCCCATCCATGAAACATGGTGGATGTATTATCATGTGCCCCTGGACCGGGACAGCTAGCCATCATTGATGAAGCTATGAATTCTACTGTACAGGAAAACATAAAGATATACATCTGTGAACTGAAACTAAACAGAAAACTGGATTCTTGTATGTAGTTTTAGGACTAAAAAAATCTGTGTTCACTGAGCACTATTGTACATGGGCCAGGCACTTTCCATGAGATATATTCCACATTTTTTTCCATTTTGGAACTCAGAAACTTTTGTTCAATGTTGATATCTTTGTTCTGATGACTGAAGGCACTTCTGAAATGTGCTTTGCAGTAGTGTCTCTGAGCCCAGTGGATTCACTCTGAACACAGAGTTCAGTCACTGCAGTGGCAAGAAGTGGCTGGTATCACTTATTTTCTCATTCCCATGGGCCTCTCAGACAGTTGACTCTCAGTTGCTTGGTCCTGCTTCTCTCATGTTTGACCTAATACTTCTATGTAAATTGACTCTCTGCACATACACATGTCATTTATACAAATAAGTTCATCAGTTTTTCTTTTTGCTGTGTGCATCATTTTAAAATCCCCAAACAGCATAATCCTCACAAGTTTGTTGACTTAAGCCCCCGCACTCTTTTTCTGCACCCTTAGGTCCTGCTCTTGTGGGTGTAGTCAGGAAAGACTGGGCCTCTCAAAACAGCATTGCTCTCTCCTGGTCAGAAGTGGAACTGCCACCTTCAGACATAGTGGATTATGAAGTCAAATACTTTGAAAAGGTATTTCATCATGCTTAATATGTCAGTTGGAGTTTTGGGGATTTTTGTTGACGATTTATGTTTATCATGTGTTAATTGCTCAGAGGTAATAGTGGAATTAAATGTATTTACCTACTGAAATGCCACACTTCTCACAAAGCAGCATGCAATATTAGTGTATAGACAGCTAATGTCGCTAATGCTAGAGTAGATTATCCCATCTGCTCTGATAGTTAATATGATAAAAGAATTATGGATTTTGTTCAAACGTAGTGATAGTGGGTTTATGCAAAAACATGCTTTTCTGTCCTGTGTAAATGTGCAGTTGTTTATATGGTGCTGATTTTCTAGGAGCAAGAGCAGCTGAGCTACTCATCAACACGGACCAAAACCCCCAGTGTGGTAGTAACAGGCCTCAGACCTTCAACTGTCTATGTCTTCCATGTGCGCGCTCGCACTGCTGCTGGATACACAGCTTACAGCCCCAACTTTGAATTTGCTACAGCAGCTGAGGGTATGAGGGATTTGTTGCTTTGTTTGTTGACTGTGTTTTAGACAGGAATAGAAAGATAATCATTCAAACTGTTAGATATGTGTTAGAATTCCAATGAATATGGACTTTTTGTTGTTTTAGGAGGAAAATTAAAAGAGAAGGTTTCAAAACTAAATACAGAGTCATCGGTGTTGATCAGCAACCTTATAAAACCCTAGAGACATTTTATAGTCATTGTTTGCTATGGATCAGTGAAATTCATCAGTGCTACTTCAGGCGTGAGCCATTTATTTAAATGTTTATAAGCTCTGTTCCTGATTTAGGCTGTGCAGTTGTGCTTATTATAGTTTTCATGCACTCATAACGCTCTGCTGAGTCTAATCCTGAAATATGCTTGAATGCACAGTCTGCTACAAAATACACTTTAGGTGATGGGTTTGTAGATGTCCACCTTCAAAATCTTATACTCACATAGTGTATACCATCAAATACAGTGTACTGGTAGCCAAATGGCTATTATGCATGCCATCTCATCAGAGCGTAATACAGTCGCTTCAGACCCCTTCCATTTTTGCCCACTTTGCTGTGTTGCACATAATTTTTAATATATAAAATTATAAATTTTGCCCATATACACTGAATAATGCATGGCAACAAAGAGAAGATAGATAGATAGATAGATAGATAGATAGATAGATAGATAGATAGATAGATAGATAGATAGATAGATAGATAGATCTGTCAGTTAAGTATTCACACCTTTAGTTCAATACTTTGTAGAAGCACCTCTGACTGGAGTTACAGCTTTAAGTCTTCTTAGGTGAATCAAGCTTTGCACGGATTTGTGCAGTTGATCTAATTTTCCTGACAGACCCTGTCAGGCTCTGTCAGATTGGGTGAGAAGTGCCTGTGAACTGCCCTGTTCAGGTTTATCTTAAACTCTGGGATTTAGCCGGACAACTTAAGTTTCTTAGGACACATGGCTGGGTTTTTGTCCTGATGTGCAGTATGAACTTTGTGACATTGCATACAAAGGTGTCCAATCAAAATCTAGACAACATTCAATAATTAATTGCTAATTACTTAAAGTAAATAGTATGCACCTGACCTTAAATTTGGAGCAATGCTATAAAGGCTCTGAAGATTTTTTTGTTCTAAATTTGCAAAAATGTCAAAAAAAGTTTTCAATTTGTCATGTGATTGGGTGTAGAATAATGGGCAAATTATGAAATGAAATCTACTAGACACTTAAATGTGATAAAGATTAAGGCATGTGAATTCTTCCAGAAGACACTATAATTGACGATTTGCATCATTGAATAAATGTGTGAAAACAGAAAAAAATCATGCACATGCACGGAGGATAAATTAGAGTTGTAAGTCTACTGTAGAAATGTAGACTGGCATCATCTATTGATTATCAATAGAAATGCAATAAAGGCATTTTCTATTGATAATCAATAGATGATAAATATTCTTTGTATTCATTAAATGGCGACACTACCATATCATCATGTAACGTGTGAGTTCTGTGGTTTGAACTCTACTATTAACAGCTACAAAATATATTGTGTTCTCAGATCCTGATATCGCAGATCAGGGTCAAGTTCTAGTAGTTGTCACAGCTTCTGTAGGAGGCTTCTCCCTGCTGGTCATCCTTACCCTCTTCCTCCTCATCACTGGACGGTAAGACATCCCTGTTACTGTTTATGGCTGTCTTATCACACCTGCACACACGTACACACACACACACCTCTTTGCGTGTCTTCTCATAATCTCCAGAGTGACGCTATCACCAGGAGCCTGTTAATGGACTCTCTTTTGCCACCAAGCAGACACTCTTATTTTCCAAATGGCTGAACCAATTTTCTGCCTAATTACTCAGCATGTAATGCATGTACGAGGAGTTTGCTCCATTCCATTAACCTCCACAGGTTGGCACAGACTCTTGTCTTCAGCCCGCCTCTGGTTTACAGGGTTTTTTGGCACTTGTTAATAAACAATGAAAAATAGCCTAGACTGAGCAGATAGTTTGTCTGGATTTTTCCTGATTATGACACAAGCTAAAAATTATCATCTTTGATCACACAGTTAGCAAATATCATATACTGAGAAATAGGAGTATTCACTGAAAAAAAAGATTCTGGTTCAGTGCAGACATCAAAATGGCCGACACTTGACTCATATAAATGTTACTTTTCTATTTTTAACCTACAGTAAAGCTGTCTTGTGTTTATCTGTGAAGCATGAAATAAGTAACTTTCAACTGCACACATGTCTTCTATAATGCTTGCTTAAACTTGATAAAGGCCTTTGTTAAGTTGCTTTTATTAATTAAAAGGTTACCCAGTCATAAGCAACTATTTTATAATTACTGAATGTAACAAACTGTTTTTATGTGCTACTCATAAACAAGCTATTCAACAAGGAGTTCCTCCATGAGGCACAATACACTGAACATGATATATTGTATAGTATAGTATATGATATGATATATACACACAACCACTCCTGCTGTTTCTGGATTTGGATTATCTTCCTGTGTATATAGTACATCACAGTCACACTCATGAAGATGTGACTTGGACATCTGTAAGTGCACTGTCTGCTGACAGATGTATGACTTTCATGCTTAGTTTCAGATATTTCATGTTACAAGAATCAATAAATACCTAATGTATCTCAAAGTATTGTTGACCCAGGTTCAACAAAGTGTAAATATTAATAATAATAGCTTAAAAACTATTTTTACTTAAATATGCATTTATAAAGTCTGAAGCTGCTTGTATTAAATATCATATTTTAAGTATGTAATGGCATTTTCAAAGGGATCCCGTATTTTGTATTGTTTTTACATGGAGGATGCAAAAAACAAAATAGAATTGCTACTTTTGGCTGGCTCTCCTTTTCTATTTAGACTGAGCCTTGAAAGCCTTAAATCTGTGTCTCTGTGTAAAGAATAAAAGTGGAAAAATTTAAAAATAAAAAGAGCCCCAAGAAGACAACAAGTAAAATTGCTACACCCTAAAAAATTGGCTGTAGAAAAGAGGAAAATTACTGTCTGTTTTTCCAGCAAATGCATCTTTGCAAACCAAGAGATTGATAGTGTAGCTACATGGACAGAAGCCTAATGATACTGTGTAGCAAAAGCCTAGTTAAAGTTTTTAGCCAGTTTTTGCTTCAGAATAAATGTTCACTTCTCAACTTTTTGTCATCAAGGCAGTAAGGCTGTTAATATTATATGTTTTTGGCAGACAGTGATGGTTATTAGTATAAGAAGAGAAACTAGTTAGGGAAAAGCTGAAAAGTGCACGTTTTATGAGGTGATGAAGTTGATTGTTACTCTTAGTAACTGGGTTCACTTGTGCAGGTGCCAGGGGTACATTAAAGCCAGGATGAAGTCAGAAGAGAAGAGGAGGACACGCTTCCACAGTGGACATGGTACTGTATATAGTTTCTGTAGCAGCTCCTGCTACAGCTGATTCTGTGCCCCAACTACTAGAGTGTGTCTGTCCTTTGAGTTACAACAATTTACAGGACAGACAGACAATGAAGGTTCCGTTGTTGTTAAAAAAAAAAACTCTTACAAAAACGTCACCCTGCTGTGTTAGGTGTCATGTTTCTTCCACACAAAAAATAAATGGTCATAAATGAAACTGCAATGAGTGGCTGAAAAAAATTATAATTTTTTTTCAGTTGTTCTTAAAAAACTTTTGGCACACTGATCAAACAGTGTGGCCTATTACACCATAAAATGCAATGCTCACTATTGATAGATACATTTTAATGTTCAAACATTTTTTCACAATGTTCTGGAATTTTAATAATAACATAGATTTACCCTATTTCAGTGCTAAACCTTTTTACCCTACACCGATACCCCACAGTTTATGACACGCCTATTGGATTTTGAAAAAACTTGCGTAGCCATTGTTCCATTTTTCAGAATTGCAGGACTGACCCAAGTTTGGTGCTGGAATTACAGAAGCATGTCTGTCTTTCAGAACAAAATGTTGTCATGTAATTTACTAAGACAGGTCAGTGAGAACTCTAAGTAAGTTTCAATCTAAGGTCTGCAGGGGCCCTGATGTGGCTCCCAAGACAAATCCAGTAATTCTACCATTGCTGGATCAGTTTTAGGGATTTGTGATTGATCCAAACAGAGAGTAAAAGACTGTGTACACAAAATTGCATAGTATTTTGCTGCAGAGTTGTCTAGTCACTTTTACGTTCAATTTTCTTATTATTAGAGTATATTTTTATTTGCAGCACATGACAAAGAGCTTATCTACCAATACAAATATGCATTTACTGTATGAGCTTCAATTAAGTTATTTGAATTGTTATAACCTGTGCATTCCACAGTCTATTTTTTGGTATTTTTTGTTATGTGCTGAGGAGGCATTACTCAAGCAGAGGATGTCAGCAGGCTCAACAAACTGGTAGAAAAGGTTTGTTCTTATAGAGCTGTTGTTACAGAGCTGAGCCTAGACACCCTGGAGACAGAGGTAGAGAGTAGACTCCAAACTGGAATCTATCTTTGACGAAGCCTTCAGTTTTCTACAATATGAGCTGACACAGCTATAAAATACATTTAGTCCCCAGCTCATCTGCTCGGGGTGTACCAGGGGTTGCTTCAAGTTATCATTTGTGCCAGTCATCATGCACAGTGCTCACTGCAGCAATGTCCCCAGCGTCAGCCATAGAGGAGGATACTGTGTGACTGCATGCATTGTTGTTCTGGGGCATTTTCTTAGTTTTATCTTTCTCTTTATGGGCCATTTTCCATCCCCTGACAAAATACTGGGAAAAACTTACAGTATAATGGAAGCGAACATACTT
>OMLM01002151.1:17550-31723 GCA_900302695.1 Helostoma temminkii | reverse complement strand
GAGAACACTCACACCCACGCACACACACTCACTCACTCACACACAGCTCAGTCTCATGAAGCGTGACTACAAGTAGGTCCACGTATAATTATGTCACAGGAATATAAAGACACACCAGCACAGAGATGCCCACAGTAATAACTATATCCACCATGTAAACAAATAAACATTTAATCATGTACACACTAAAACTTTACACCAAACAATTATTTGTCAATTTTTATTTTTTTAATTAAAATTTTTTTTTTTTTTTATTGCGTTTTTACTGCATGCTTTATACCCTTATTAACTGGTTTGTAAGTTGAAATTGTGGGAGGCAAATAGGAACTTCGGCATGTTCAGTATGTGTTCCTTCATATTGGAATATACTTTATAGTGATTTAATAACTCAGTATTCACAGTACTCAACGTTTTTGACATTCATAGTCAAATACTGTGAATGTATGGAGCAGTCACATGTTCTGCTGCATGCCTCCTCCAATTATAAACCATATTTCTAACAGCACTTACATTATTCTCCTCCTCTATTAGTGTGTGTTGTTGTTAATTAAACTATCCTATCAGAGTTTGGGATACAAACTCTGATAGGAACATTTGAACCCAGGAACAGTTTGTGTCAAGCTTGCACAGATTTGTTCCAGGGTATCAGATGAGCAGAGCCATACTGACAAACTCAAATACATATGGTTGCAAGGACTGTTTAAAATGGTAATTTTAGTGTCCAGACTGAAATTAGATATAGTCTCACAGAGATTCCATTATATTATGTACAGGAATCCTTGTTCAGCAGAAGGGAAGAAAATACAAAGAAGAATCAGACTAGATGGATGTTAGATGTTTTTGTGTGCGTACAGGGCTTGTATGTAAGAAGTCAAAAGTGTGTTTTAGAAAGAAATGAAATAATACTGAGGTGAGTTTTTCTGTTGACAGAGAAGAAAAAAAGGTTTCTGCGTCTCCTCTTTGTCTGTGTGTCAGACAGAATCACTAAAGAAGAGTTGAGTGAGGGCAACATAGGGCAGACAACACACGAATGATGAGCCGGGAGCTGTGGAGACGCACAGAGACAGCCCTGAAGAGGTCACACTCCAGTAAACCACAGAGTGACAGTGTTGGGTGCTGGATATCACATCAGAAGTCTGCTTTATGTCACAAGCAGGTGGTCACATGATTGCTCAGCATGAAGGACAAGCAGTACTGTAATACTCACTGAGCCAAATAACTGAAAAGCAAAATCACAACAATTCAACAACATTTCACACTGAAATGAACATTTGCAACCGCCCTTGAATTGTATGTGGTAGGCAGCTCAATTCACACACATTTACAGCTGTGATACAGCAAAACTTCTATTAAGCGGATACCTTTACATGATCTTGGCATTTGTGTCAAGGGCATGTGAATTTAATAATGTGAGACTATTAGATGTGTGTTTTTCACTTTATGTGTGAGAGTTTCCCTCTATGTTTTAGCCACTAGATGGAGCCTAGTGGAATGGAAAAGGGCAGATGTTGGCACTTTTGAATTTGATTTTTATGCCAGAAAATTAAGTTCTTAGTAAACTTAGAACTTAGATTTTCAAATCTTATGAGTCTGAGTATCAGTCAGTCAGTTGTCATTTGCTGTTCTGTGGAAATAAGAGGTAAAGAATAAATCTTGATCTTAAACTTCTGCAAAAGTTATCAATATTTTTTTATACAATAGTTTTACTGTTGTGAAAACTCACCCAACTGCTAAACTATTAAATAGCTATTTAACTCACAAAATTACCTCTCTCTCTCTTTCTCTCTCTGAACAACCAAACCACAAAACCAAAGTGTTACTTCAAAATAAACCTTATCATATTTTCTGTCAACATAACATAAAGTATGTGAAGTTAAAAGCTGATAAATGCATAACTACTCTTAGAGACAATGACAGGGAGAACTTTCTGCATTAGTAAAAGAGTGGCCACATTTCTTATGCTGACCTCCACATTGTCAAGGAAATGGCTGGAGAGCTAAATTGTACATCTTCCTATTTCCAATTATCTTCTGCCAGACTGTGACATAAATTGTAACCTTTAAATGTTAGGACATAGACACAAGGTCAAGACTGGACAGATGACAGAAATTTAGATTTAGATTGGTGCGTAGAGAGAGAGAGATTTGACCATTTATTTTATTAAAAATAACTGGTGACTACCATATGTGATACATCTGTTGTTCATTGTTTATAATATGGAGTCAACCCACACTTGTCCAATAAATAAACATGATGCTACTGTTTTAGACAATAGACAGAACAAACTGAAACTTAAAAGTTAAAAAAAGCACTGCACACACATGAGCTTTGTGTATTTTTGTTTGTGTTCTCAGATTATACTTTAGATTTCTTCACTAATTGTTTTACACTGGGCTTCTTACAACTTACAAATAGTAACCAGTTCTCCTGAAGCTGGATCATGACAAAGATGTACACTAGAGCTACAGTAAACATCCTCATTACAGCAACACCAGAAAAAACAACCTGCTTTTTTATTGACTGACACTAGATGTCACTCTAATCCAACAATTGAATTGCCTTTTATGGACCAACTGAGTGATACATTTACATTTTTGGTCTAAAACAAGAAGCATCATGGATGCATTATTTGTTTTCAAAATCATTATGATGTCTAATATGAGTGAGGTGCTAAATAAAGAAATACATACACACCCACACAGAGAGCAGGATTCATGGCTTTGACAGTGAGAATTATGCTTCTGTATGATTTGTACAGCTGTTCTGGATTAAACAAACACACATTTTTAACTTACATAAACCTTTACTCATAGTTTGACTTTGCAAGGAAATTGCAATGAAATTTACATGTATTACATTGATAACACTGAAGAGATTTTCTTTCATTATATTTTAAATCAAAAAGCATCAAAGAATGTTTTTAATTAATACAGTTGATTTATTCAGACATTTGTTTTTTGTTGCTGATTTGTATTCTAATTTTATACAGTAACCACATTATTCCTTGACTTAGACTGAATATCCAGATGTTGTAAGCCGTTTGCTCTATCATAATCTTCCCTTGTGTATTCGACTCACTCTGCAAGATTTATTCCATAATTATATTTATCATACAAGTGTAACAACAGCAATTTCACTGCAGCGCCAGTTTAATTGGCCTTGATTACTTACTGTCATTATGATCCATTTATTCAGGCTGCAGCTGTTTCTCTAACAGTTCGTTTCTGAGTGATATTATGACAAGAGTTGTTTTCCATAACACAGATGGAGATCTTAATCAGCAGACCTCCTATAATGCACTTTGAGAATCAAGCAAAATTCAACATCTGAGATAAAAGACCAACTAGCCAACATCGTCTGCTGGGATTGTGAGCGAGGATGTTCCTGGTCATCCTCAGCAGAAACAATAGAGTGTGGACTGAAATATAAATACAGCCAACAATGGAGTTTGAGACTAGATCAAAAAGTTTTATTGTTACGCTGAAATCGATCCTGATTTAAGACTTTCATAGTATACAGTATGCAGGTCTGAGGACTGTGGCCACTATTCAAGCCGTTCTGGAGCAACATAGCTTTAAAGCAGATGTTTTTGGAACATTGTGTGAGTGTGTGCCTCTTTTTCTATTTTCAGTGCAGGGTGTGCACACAGAGATTCCAGGGCACTCGCTGACTTTCAGCTGTATGGGAAAAGTGCTACATTGGTAGAACTACAGTTGTTGCATTTCATCTGTAAAACAAGTGACTGACCCCTATAAGCAATGGGATGTTTTCAGTCTCCATTACATATTTTAAGTGCCAAATTCTCAAGTAAAACACGATAAGTGTGAGTATGAAACTGATTCATATGAGGAAAAATATTTCAAGGATAATATGACAAATAATCTTTCCTGAATTTTAGCAACACTTTGAAGCTCATGACATCAAATACTTTCAATGCATTACAATGTCTTATGATAACAGTCCACGTCTACTCAGCAGACTATTCAACAGCACTACTATAAGTGATGTACATATTATTACATAAATAATGAATTTTTATAATATACATTATTTGAGTTATCTATTCTACATATAGATCATAATTAAGTAATCAGTGATGTAGCACAACAATCTGAGCCCCATCTGCAGCCTCAGTCGGCCTCCTTGCCCTTTTAATACACGCCCCAATGTCTCCTGTACAAGTTACTAAATAAAAGTGTGAAACATTTTTCAACTATTATTGTATTGTTTGTCATTGTGTTGCCAGCCGTGATTTCTCAACATACTGTAAACTCTGTGTGCAAAACAATACAGAGTAGTCTGCAGTGTAATGAAGCTAAAGGAACTTAAAGGCCCACAGACAATAAATAAAATAAATAGTTTGTGAAACTGTATATTAATTATAATAATTATACAACAAACACTTTAGGGGCCTGAATACTAAGTTATATCCTCTGCTTCCTCTTTATGGTACACAGGGAGAAATGTACATGTACTATATGTTCCAGTCTTCTCATCTGAAAACTATAAATATATTTTCCAAAATATCAAAAACATAACCACTTTCCTACCCTACCTCACTTGAAGGACTATTTGCACTACTGATATTTAACATTTCATCATAATGGTAAGATGTTTACAAGTTTTAAATTGGGCAGTCCTGGCTTACAGACAGCCCCTGAAGGCAACATGGTATTTTTTCTGAGCTTTCCACTGAACAGTTAATGTCTCAGTTGGCCGTCCTTTTTCTTCTCCTCCCACTCAACCAACACAATATAAACATTTCTGTACAGTGAAGAGACTCCCCAAGTATCCATCCTTAGGGCGCCTGCAGGGACACTGCCGACATTAAACAATAGAGCGAGAGGGGGTAGAGAGAGAGAGATGGCACAAACCGACAGCCAAAGTTCAACTTTCCCTGAGATAGTGGAGCTAAACGTTGGTGGGCAGGTGTATGTGACCCGACTGGAGACTCTCACGGCGGTCCCCAACTCTCTCCTGTGGGCCAAGTTCACTCAGAGCTCCCCAGCAGACCTGCCAAAAGACAGCAAGGGTCGCTTCTTCTTCGACCGGGACGGTTTTTTATTCCGATACATTCTGGATTATTTACGTGACTCTGAGCTTTTCTTGCCCGAGTTTTTCAAAGAGAGGAGGAGGCTGCAGAAGGAAGCAGACTTCTTCCAGCTCCCGGAGCTGTCGAGGCGGCTTGCAGCCCTCAGTAAAGACAGCTCGTACGCGGAGGACAGCGGAGAGCCGGAGGAGGCAGAGCTCGCCAGTCCGGTTACCTCCTCGGACAGGACCCTGCGCTCACCCGGGACCAACGCCGGGTACATCACCATCGGGTACCGAGGCAGCTACACTATTGGCAGAGACATCCAGGCGGACGCCAAATTTCGCAGGGTTGCAAGAATAACAGTCTGCAGCAAAATCTCTCTGGCTAAAGAGGTTTTTGGAGAAACCCTGAATGAGAGCCGCGATCCGGATCGGCCGCCTGACAAGTACACTTCCAGGTACTACCTGAAGTATAACTTTCTGGAGCAGGCGTTTGACCGGCTGGCAGAGGCTGGTTTCCACATGGTGGCATGCAACTCCACTGGGACCTGCTCGTATGGCAGCAATGACCCAGGGGAAGACAAACTGTGGACCAGCTACACCGAGTACATTTTCTCTCGATAAACAGACTCAACCCTGCTTTGGGTACAGGAGCGCATTAATGCGCACGATCAGTTTCGCTGAGAGAAATCACCAGTTACAGTAGTTTTACATTCATTAACTCCCCAAACAAGCAGTTTCAGTCTTATCTAGTTTAAGTTGTCATTTGTTGTCACTGTGCTTTGTTTAGGGGTCAGGGAGCAGCCAGGCTCAACTTTTCTGCCATTTCCTCCTCTGCTGTGTTAGAGGAGGTTTCTCCATGCTCATAATTCCTATTGGTTAGTGAAGAGCAAACAAAACAAGATATGTGAGTTATGTCACTAGGTCCTTATCTTATGTTTATGGCCCAGCTGGCTTCATAACCTTTATGGTTTTTGCAGATGTTTTGTTCTTAAGTGACCTAAATGTACTGTAGGTGGCAGAAATGTTGGAGCTGGTTTCTTTTGAGCCTTACAGAAGTGTGCATTGCTTTAGCCAGTTATTGTAAAAAGGCATCTAGAGACACATAGTTTTGACCTGTTTTGACAAGTCGCACAGCTCTTCTGGTATGAGTCTTAAGTCACTGCTTGGGAAATGATACATACCGAGGACAGTACCTTGATATTTTTTGTTATTGTTTAATTTGATTTTATCACATATAATATCACTGTTTTCAATATTTCCAGTGAAACTTAATGCTGCATTGTTATGTGCCATCTATGAGCTGTTGTCATTGTTTCTTCTTTAGATATAAAGCTACAACAAATAAAGTGTGACTTTAACACTATCTACTTCATTGTACCCTTGAGACTAGTGAAACTAAGATTTATGCCTCTTGCTTTCATTTCATTTATTGATGCTTTACAACCGAAACATTTTTTCAAATGCAAGTTAGATTTCAGTGTACTGGTACGGTATATTCATCAGCTGGGGATTTCTCTAGTCCACCAGCAAGACCGGCCTCATTTAGGCATACAAAGTATGGAAATATTATGCATTATGTCCACTCCCCGCTGAATGAGCGATGACCTCGGTAAAGCCAAAAACGTTTTGATGAGAATTTGACCTGAGCTAAGACGCATTATATTGTTTTTAACATTTTATGTGACATTTATTGCATCAAAACCCAGAGGTGAGAGAAATATGTTATAAACAACGAACTGCAGAATTGCAACATAAACTTAATAACAACTGATACTTTATTAACCCCTTTAGAGAAATTCTTGTGGACAGGCAGCTAAATTTAAGGCGTCAGGGGTTTGTGGTTTGTCTTGTCCGGGGACATGTGGCTGGGAACCAGGAGTCACACCACCAGTCCTCCGGTTCATGAACCACTGCACCACCAACTGAGTCACAGTCGCCCCATAAAAGAGCACAACAGCTACATTAAATCAAACACAATCTGCTGGAAGATCAGATGTTTTACAGTGAAGGCTGAAAAAAACATAGTACAAAACCTGTTAAAATACACAGCTGGTAGCGAAGCTTGATTCAAAAATACAGAATCTGCTGACTTCTGCCTGGTCATTTAAAGCGAATTGAGGAAGATTAACTTTCTAGTTTCAGTTCTCCTCGCATAAGTTTATCATATTAAAGTAGGTTGTAGGTTATGAAACAGGTTTGCTATGTATTTTTAAAATTTTCACTTTTGTATCAACTAAACCACTACTTCTTCTTTTACCTTGGGTGGACATTTTTTGACCATTTCAAGCTAAAATTCAAACTGTAGCCAAAGGCTTAATTGGCCGTGGCAGAGGAAAGCAAAACAGAAGAGCTCTGTTATCTCTTCTGTGCAGGATAGGGAGTTGGAGGATGGGGGATTTCTCTTTGGCTGACAAGTATACTAATCAAATATCTGTTCCCATGTGGGACCCTGGGGTAGGAATCCTAGCTATCCTATAATCAAGTCTAATACAAAAAAGGTTTTGTTTGTGTGGGCTGTGTTAACGTTCTTGAAGACAAATAACTAAAAATCAGCAAATTATTTACTGTATATATCAGGTGTTCAGGAGCACTAAAGCTGTTACACTGTGAAATATACTGGCGTGGGTTTGTTCCCTAACTCTCTACAGGCAAATAAAGTCGTATTAAGATGCAAACAAAAATGCACACACACATTTGCACGCACTTCTCTAACAAGCCAGCCTCCCACGCACTCACTTCTGCTATGAAGGACCTTCAGAAGAGCTTCAAAGATAGACGTTTCTGCACAAGAGACCTAATATCTACTGTCAGCTGATGCTGCCATCTGGACAGGAAAAAGGAAGGATCAACCGCAACTCTTCCTCTCTAGAAACAGGATGTAATATACACTGTCATCACTGTCTATACCAGGCACATTTGTCTTCATCGTACGGTACACCTTTATTTGCATGAGAAAACAAAATGGGTGAAGACATGGAAAGGCAAGAATGCGCTCCAATGCCTAACATCATCTGTATTAGACAAAGAACATATCAAATTATGAGACAGATTTTGGATAAAATATCCATAAAACACAAATTGAATCCCCCTTTCTTTACCCTGAGGTCATGATAGTTTTTCTGCCAATGAGCTATTTCAAATACAGACTTCATGATGTATGTCCTTGGTAATAAACCACCTGAAAACACAGATCTCTCGATATGTTTTTTTTTTTCTGTAAGAAAACTGTTGGCAAAATGCTAAAAATATGCACACACATACAGAAACACACAGAGCGCAGGAGGGAGGCAGATAAAGAGCCAAATTAGCCAATTTGCAGCATTGGAGATAACACAGACAAGCTGGCTTTTTTCATATCAGCCTCTGCGTGTTAAATATTTCACACTTTCTCTCAGTCTCAGCTTCTACCTCACTGTGACCTGCATGTGTTTAATACTGTTTAATTTTTGTTGTTGCATCTTCAACTCTTCTTATTTAGACACCACACACTGTTCACAGAGGGAACAATACATGAATAATTAATTAAAGCTGGTTTCTTTCTTTCTGCTTAGGAAAAAAAAGCAGAATGGCCCTTAGTTAAATGACGACTCTCATTTATATGTTCTCTGAAATGTCCCATTTACATAAGAGCTTCTTCATTATTTCCTTTTTCAGTACTGTTGTGTTCTTCCTTGTGAAGCCTAAGCAAGACAGATTAGGGAACCAGTTTTGACCTCTTGCTACAACCGTTTTCTCTTTTCAGAAATAACATCCTATTACTCACAACAAATTGATTGACAGGGTCATAAAAGTCACAGAAAATTTTTTTTTCCATATGGTAAATGTTTTTACCCATTTTCAAGAAGTAAGTTTGGGTAAAACTAGGCTTGGTTCTCTGATACTTATCTTACAAACATACTGTATATTTTATACTGTAACAGAAAGTCAGCACACCCAATGAAAAACATTTCACAATCGTTAAGTGACCTTATCTGTAAAAAAAATCTGCAGAGTAGACAATATATTTATCATGCATGTCAATGTAGCAAACCTCTCTGGGCCACAAATGCATAAGAATGTCTACAATGGGATTAATAAATTAGTTAAAATCAGCCCCATCTTAACCACCTGCTGCTGCTGTTCCACAGTCTGTAGATAATGGCTTATTTTTAACATCATTTTCACCTTTGAGAATTTGTCAAATAAAATCAAAGGCATCAAATTCTGCATTGTTTAAAATATGCAGTTTTCCTAAATCTTTGGGTAAGTAAAATTTAGTCCATGTACTTCAGTACTTTTACTTTAGTAGTAAAATTGTAGAGTACGTCTAGTTGTAGTGGAGTGTTTGTGCAAATATTTGCACTTACATGCAAGTATTGAGTTTGGGTACTTTTTCTGGCAGCAGGTTAGCTTGGTTTAGCATAAAAAGACCTGAAACACAGGGACTGCAGGCACTCCTAAAGCTCACTGATGACTTAAGGCACAATCTGTTCTAATGAATCACTCCCACTGATAAACGGGCTGAATTATATTACTCAACAGATTTACTGACTCATTATTTTTATAACCATCAAGCATTTATCATCAAAAATTATCAATTGCAGATATTGGAAACAAGCTCACCTCAAGGTCTGCTTACTTACATGTCATTTGGCAGACGCTTTTATCCAAAGCGACTTACAAGTGAGGTACAAAACAAGCAAAACTCTAAATCTAAACTCTAACTCTATAGTTATATTGGGATAAAGCAAACACTTAAAAACACACACACCCTGAAGAAGCCTGAGAGGTTTTTCACCCTGACACTGCTAATGTAAAGCACAAATACTGTAAAAGACCATCTCTGGGTTACTGTTAGTGTTCCCTAGCCATCTGAACACATAATTAGCCAAGTCAAGTGTTTGTGTTACTAAGGAGTGAAACCATTAAGGTTACATACATTCCTTGAACTACTGCCACTTCTCAGAAACGTGTTCAACTAAAAAAAAAGGAATGTACTCATGTGTGTTTGTGTCTCATCATAGAAATATAATAAACTGGTGACCTGTTTCTCCAAAGTCCACTAGCACTTCCCAAGAAAAACACCCTCTGTCACATATTCTTCCCTGGAGCGTTAATCTGGCTGAGCCATCTAAAAAACGTTTAAAGCCACAATCCATCATTCCAAGGTTTACCTGTGCTCTTGAACTCTGACAGTCTAATTCATAACAATCTGATACTAATTTCTTTCATTAAAAAGCATCGTTCACTTTTACAATCTGTCAGTTTTTAAGTTGAAACAGTCAGAAATGTGATAATTCTACCACATGTGCATTATTTACTATTTACATCAGTGAAGGGTCCAAACATTATACACACGCCACTTTATTGGGTAAATATGTAAAATCTAATCCAATGCAATACTTTTATAAAGTTATACTTTCTCAGTTTTTAGTTAGAAGTCTCTGAAAGCTGATAATTCTATTGCATGTTTATTAGAAAATGCCATAGTGAGCGGTAAAGTCGTACTGGAGTGCAATATGTTAAAAGGTGTCTAAGGTTTTTGCCCCTTCATTCATTTTAAACATCACAGTACTACAGTATGATTCCACCACACACTATGACTTCAATAATAAACATAATAATAAACACTGTCACCTTTCTGACAGTTCCAACTCAAAAACTGAGAAATTTATAAAGGTAGAATTCACAGCAGAGTGGCTGTATTGGATTGCACAGGTGTTCAACAATAAAGTGGACAGTGAGTGTATATGTATATATCTTCATTTATTAGTGATGCAGAAGCAGGGCAGTACTTATAGGGTTAATCTTTATTGTGTGTGTTTGTGTCCAAGCACAGTATGATCTCAGTCACTGCACTGAAAAAAGCTAAGATGCAGGAAATGAAAGTAATAAGTGGCAGTCTGAGAGAAGCATGTTTCTTTTTATAAAGTGAAATCCCAGCAATACAAGAACACATACAAACCTGAATACAACTCAGGGGGTTGTTTTTCTAGTATTCTCGTTTTTGCTACTGAACACAACCATGCAACACAAGATAAAATATGATAAAACACAAAGACCAGATCAAATCTTGTTTACAACACAACTGTCTCACACAAAACATTCAACCCATACACCCTGATTTTCGTTTTTAACACTGAAAGCCAAATGCAACATCAGCTGTGTGAAAGCAGCCCCGACAATTATGATTAAAATTATTTTATAAATATTTAGATGAAAAACAAATTAAACATCACATGTACAATGTTTCCCCTGGCTTATATTTCAATGGTATTTCTTAAACTGTTTCTTGTAATGATGAGTCAACAAAGCAAGCAAAGCTTATTTGGCAAAAGCCTAAAATGACAACCCCAATTTACATTTTACTTCCCATGACTCTGGTTTGTGGAATACTATACATCATGCACATGTACAGGCACACATTATACCTGGCCTCTCTCAATATATTTAAAAAATGGTATATAGGTAAAGCTACCCATGACCCTGGCATTTCTACTTCTAGCTGAAAAACGCCACATGACATGATTTGGAGGAATTTTTAACTTCAGATGCTGCTGGTTATGGTCAGCTGGTTATAGTCTAGTCAGTCCGCTCCTCTAGAACTCCTCCAGGTGACATAATTTCAATCAGAAACCTCCTCCATGTAATGTCATCCTTTCAGCTAGAAGCAGAGAGATATTTTAATATCCAGTTGAATACCATTTACCTACAGCAAATTAAAAATCAGCACAGTCATCCTTCAATAAAGTGTAATCAATACCTAAATATCACCTAAACATTGGAAAATTAAACTCCTTGAAGTGATAGTGAGGAGTTCAGGATGTTTAGTGGTTAGAATAGTCAAAAATCATGTGGACATTGATTTAGTAGTTGCCTGTCCACAATACACATCATGGAAATTGCACTAGCTACAGGCAAAAGGAAGATAAAACCTAGGTGCTGCTGCAGACAGATTAGAATCTGAGGGCCAAGTTAACTGTTGCCTTCAAGGACCGCAGTGCCTCTGACCAGAAAGCTCTTTCTCCCTGTCTGCTCTGTGTAGTTTTGCTGTGAAGAGGGAGGGCGTAAATGTCGCCAGTCTCCGCTGAGCTGCTCTCAGTGCCCAGCGGCAGACCGGAGATTGGTGTAACTCCCAGTGACAAAGCTGAGCTTTGCACTGTACCAGTAAACTAAAAGGTAAAAGGTTGCCAGCATTAATCAGCTGCAGGGTACAGACAGGAAGAGAAAAGCATCCTCCTCCCCTGCTGTGACTGCAGCAGGCTTCCTT
This sequence comes from Helostoma temminkii, assembly GCA_900302695.1. Classification (NCBI taxonomy): domain Eukaryota; kingdom Metazoa; phylum Chordata; class Actinopteri; order Anabantiformes; family Helostomatidae; genus Helostoma; species Helostoma temminkii. The sequence goes on along the minus strand of OMLM01002151.1, from coordinate 19,440 downwards.
TCACAAGAAGTTCAACCCCCCTCCCACACTCTCAGAGCTAACTGGAAGGCGTTAAGGAAGCTCTTTCAAAATCCATCATTATCTTATCATGCTCCTCTGTGTATATTACTTTGTATTACTGTGACATGTTGTGAGTAAATTCTGCATTACTTTCATTCTTTGTGCAACACTTGAGCAAAACAGTATTTCCTGTCTGTAACTGACACTAAGGGAAATTTAACTTTGAAATCATTAATAGTGTATGAATTCACACCTTCATTGCCTTTGCAGTCTGTGTGGTTTTGATGTTTTCAGACTGTTTCCCTTAACCTAGGATGCAAAACGCATGCATGGTAACACATGTAACTTTAACCAAGCTAACAGTCAGTGTAGTCCAGACTAAAGCAGCTCAACAACTACTGGATGCTTTATAGTCTGTGCTCTCAAGAGGATTATGATTTGACAATTGTAGTTTTTGAGTGAGAGAACAACTATTGGATGACTTTTTTTAATTCAGTTCATGCTCAACTCTAGATTAATTCAAATAACTTTGGTGAAGATTTTGAACATCAAACACAAAGGCCAGATTAGATTTTACCAGAAGACACTAACAAAGGCTTCCCATGTTCTGGGATAAAATTGTCTGGACTGATGAAACCAAGATTAACTTGTACCAGAATGGTACTGGCCTGATCTCAACTTAATACAGCTTGTTTTTCACCTCCTGAAGACAAGACTGAAGGCAGTAAGGCCAACAAACAAGCAGCAGCTGGAGCCGTAGTAAAGGCCCAGCAAGTATTGTGTTAAAGTTATAGCATATGTGATCTACCACTGTGTTCTTAGCTGCATAGCAAGTTACTGTGGAAGTGGTAAATGTCTCAACCTTATTTAATTTTGTTAGGGGCAGATAACCTTGTGTTGAACTGTACACTATCCAGGAGCCCATTCTAGAGTATTTAAACTGTTTTTGACGTATGTCTTTAAATTGTATATTGTGCCAACTTTAATGACAGATGTACGCATCTGTTGTACACTATGCAGCTACTTGATAGACTTGAGTTAGGAGTTTCACATTAAAAATCCCAGCAATGTATTCAACATATTTAACTAATACTAGTAACTAGTATGTATTACTATATACTAGTTACTATATTACTATGCTAGTATATTATAAGTATTCACCTAATGGATTATAGACCAACGCATTTAGTAACATGTCCAAAACCTAGAATGAAGACTGTCAAAACAGAACAGATCCCAGGGTCGTCCAGTCCGTCTGTCTGTTGAGGCTCTGGAACATGTTACAGCAGTTTCACTCACCAGATATCTGCAAGGCACAGACACACCCATATCTTCTCTCTATGTACTTCTTGTGACATCTGTGGGTAGGTTACTACTCAAGGCATTTTATAAATGTATTAATAAATGTATTAATTGTTCAATTGGTTTGTAAATTCAGCTATAAATGTACTGCAGAAACTATACTTACAGCGATTTTTAGCTTCATGCTTGATTGAAATGAAACGAAAAGAACAGTTTTCCTTTTTTCCCTCGACGGTACTATTGTAGATTTAAACAGAAAGTAACAGACTAAGCAAAGAAAACACTTCTAATAAATCAAGAAATTTCCTTCTGGATCTTTTGCAAGTCAGCTAAATCAACTATTTCTAAGTAGATGGTGACATTGAAAACAAAATCTAACTGTTCCTGTATGCTCAGTCATATCTCCTCAGAGATCCCCCCCTGCTTCTGTGGAACAAAAGCTTATATTAAAGATGCCCTGAAACTATTTCCAAGTTACATTAGAAAAGAGTAGATCATGAGAATTGGGATGTACCCTACATAGACAGAGGAGTGGCATCGGCAGTGGTGACAGGTAGGCAAACACAGTAAATGTCAAATTTAAAATAT
>OMLM01002150.1:8827-19628 GCA_900302695.1 Helostoma temminkii | reverse complement strand
TGACTGTAGTATTCTGCAGTAACTGTGTCTGACTGTAGTATTCTGTAGTAACTCTATGTGACTGTAGGCTTCTGTAGTAACTGTGTCTGACTGTAGTATTCTGCAGTAACTGTGTCTGACTGTAGTATTCTGCAGTAACTGTGTCTGACTGTAGGATTCTGTAGTAACTACTATGTACTACAGTAGGATTCTGTAGTAACTTTATCTGACTGTAGTATCTTACAGTAACTGTGTCTGACTGTAGTATTCTGCATTAACTGTGTCTGACTGTAGTATTCTGCATTAACTGTGTCTGACTGTAGTATTCTGCAGTAACTGTGTCTGACTGTAGTATTCTGCAGTAACTGTGTCTGACTGTAGTATTCTGCATTAACTGTGTCTGACTGTAGTATTCTGCAGTAACTGTGTCTGACTGTAGTATTCTGCAGTAACTGTGTCTGACTGTAGGGTTCTACACTGGCTGGCTGTTACCGGCTTCAGTCGTTGGGACTGTGATCTTCCTCTTTGGCTTCTGGCTTGTGGCCACTGATGTTCCAGCGTAAGTATAAACTTCACATTATTTCACATCAGATCATGATCAGGTTTTCTTCTGTTGCTTCTGTTGGACAAAACATTCAGAAGCACTTTTCTAACATCTTCTAATGTGATGACAGTGATATGTATCCAGTTTGAGTTTCAGGCCTTACGGCTGGAGATATTTTGGTTAATCCTTTTCCTCAAAAACCTTTTAAGTGCATTTGATAGTTTGTTTTAGGGTAATATCTACACAGGAAGCTTTTCAGCCATGTTTCCTGCACTCTGCTCAAATAACTAGAAAGCATGTATTGTGTACTGGACTCTGACCAAAAGTGACCTACACTTAATACTGTATCTGAATGGCTCTTGTGTTGACACAGAGTGTTAGAGGTGCTACGCCTTCTGTGTTGACATAGTGTCATGGAATCAGGAATTGAGTTAGTTTAAGGGTTAGACATTTAAATTTGAGGATGGAGGGTAAGGTGCTAGGAAACATTTCAGTACGCACCTGTGTGTTTGTGTTTGTAGGAAGGAGGTGTGTGACAGTGGAAACAGCTTCATCATGTGTCCTATCTGCAACATCTGCTCCTACTGGAACTACTCCAGCATCTGTCTCACCTACAAGGTACCTGTCTCCCTAAACACCTCTGTGTTGGTCCTATTTTTGTTCACATTATAGTCAAGTTATTTAGTTATTCCACGTGCTTTAGTTCCTTTCCTGGATACAAGAGAGTAAAATACCATCATGCATTATGCTGTGACAATCATGCTGAGTCACGTTCACCACTTGCTTTGAAGCACAGGGTTTTCCACAACGAGACGCAATACACAGTGAAATGTGTCCAGTAAATGTATCCAGCTGCAGATTTTCACATTTTTATTAAAGTACATGAATATACCAGCTAAAATCACCTGATGATGTTTTTGTTACTGAATTCACTTTTCCAGCCATGTTGAAGATGCTGATCTATAGTACCACCTGCTGTGTGATATAGAGACTGCAATAAAAGCTGAATTACCGTACGAACAAGGTCGAGTTTTTCCATATTAGAATCTGACTGAAGTAATAAAAAGTAATAACTGATGAAATAGTAAAACAGGAATATGAAGCTGTGTGTGATTGAGGAGATTTATGTGAGTTTTCCACACACTAGGAAATAACTTCAGTCCTAAACAGGAAATTGCCAAAACACCAAAGCATCATGTGCTTGTCTGTCCCTGCACAGACAGGTCTGCTGTTTGATAATGGAGGGACAGTGTTTCTCAGTGTCTTCATGTCTCTGTGGGCCGTCACCTTCCTGGAGTACTGGAAGAGAAGCTGTTCAGCGCTGTCTCACCGTTGGGACTGCTCTGACTTCGAGGATACAGAGGTACCTGTCTGAGATGAACAAATGAGAATGTTAGCATTTCTACACTGTAGGTTCACTTAGCTATTTCTAAAGCTTCCTGCCATATCCCACTGCTCAGGAAGTACAAATGAACCACTGGTCTATATGATTAACAAGTCAAATTCATGTACCAGCATGTATTTTCAGTAACATCGGCAGCGAGGACTCTGTCATTAGACTCGATTAGTAACTCCACGCAGTGCTTGGTGTAAATGAAAATAATATGAAATGGCTCCTCTGCTGACTTCCTTCATCGTCCACAGGAGCGACCGCGTCCGGAGTTCACGGCCATGGCACCGATGACCATAAGAAACCCAGTGACCGGAGCAGAGGAGCCTTACTTTCCTGAAAACAAACGGTTCAGGAGAATTTTCACTGGCTGCATGGTCATCATCACCATGGTGAGTCTCCTGATCTCTGACCTTTAAATTAGTTGGTCTAAAAACAGTGGGTCAGCTGCCTGTGATGTTACAGAACCAAACTGTGACCTGGGGTTTGGGCAGAGATGCAAACGACTGTAACAGAGGCACAACATGACAGATGAAGCACAACTCAAACAAAAACCACTCCGGGATATTACCTGTATTTGTTTTGATTGTCTTTCTGGTGTTTCTGCAGTTGTGTCTGTTGTGATGTTGTGTGTCTCTGTGATAATTTTAAATCTCTCTCTTGCATTTTTTGCACCTTTGCAGTGGCTTCAAATGGCCATCGTTTTTGTCTGCTTGTAGTCATTTTGTGTCTCTGACATCTTTAAGAGTGTTAGCATTCATTTTTAGTCATTTTTTGCCTACATGCTGTCACGGTCATTTTGTTTCTCTTTGTAGTTGATTGATTCACATGTGTATAAACTTCATTCATGTTTCCTACACAACATATTTGCAGTGAAGTTGCACAGTTATGTGTTTTTTGGAAGACAGTGTTGTGAATGGAAGAATAAATGTTGAAAGTGACATATAGGACATCAAACAATATTCATATCGCAGTAAATTGACCTTTCTTTATGCAGATCATCGTGGTGTTGATGTTCCTCATGGGCATCATTCTGTATCGCACCATCCTCAGCATCATCATCTATAAGTCTGAGCACAGCTTCCTCACCTTCTCTGTGAGTACAACAAACACAACTAAAGTGTTCATTTTAATCAAATTAAAATCTTAATGATAGGAAGTAGATATAACAGAGGCTCCAGGACGCTTCCCTGAGGGACTCCAGGGTCACTGTTTTAATAACTACCTGGTTTAAAAGTGTGTTTTTTTTTTCTGTGTATACAGGCTGGGAAGATAGCCAGTCTTTCAGGATCGGTGTTGAATCTGTTGGTCATCCTCATGTTGTCGAAGGTTTACACCACACTGGCCCACATCCTCACCCGCTGGGGTGAGTCACATTTATATCCTCAGTCTCTTCAGCCTTAATTCTAGCCTTTAACACATTTCGATCACATTCTGCAATTTTTAAATTACAAAATAAGTTTTTGTTCATCTTTATTAATTAAACAAATTCACTAAGTGACTGGCTGAAATAAAAAAGACTCCACTTCACTTAGGAAGTTGTTTATTGAAATAATAGAGTGTTGTTGAACTGCAACATTTTGTGGTGTAATTTGTATCTAAAGTAGAATTTCAGTAGAATTTCTTTACAAGAAACGAAGAAGTTTTACTTTGAACTTTGAAAAAAAATTTTTTTTATTATTTACCTGGCTAAATGCCTAATCAGAGAAAGATACAACTGTAATTGACAAGAAATTACATTCATTTAAAAATATTTTCTGTTCTAGAAAAGGTTGAGAAGAGTTGCTGGAAATGTCAAAGGGAGTTTTCCATTATTAAGTTGTTCAGTTAAATAACTATATACATTTTCAATGTCTGGAAGTTTTATTATCATGTGAATACCACGTCACTAATTTTTCTTTAGACACTTTGAGTTTGAAACAATGACAAAAACAGCAGAGGAGGAAGGACCAGCCCCTGAGATGTTCTGCTGTGTTGTTTTTCATAGTTTCATTCTCAAAGCTTCTAAAAAAAATTCTATGTTTACAAAGTAATAATTTAAGTGGAAACAGTCAGAAATGTGATAATTCAGATTGTGAAATCTGCCTCCCTGTTTTTAAAATAACCCCATTACTGTGGTTCTGTGTGTGTGTGTGTGTGTGTGTGTGTGTGTGTGTGTGTGTGTGGTTACTGAGAACAGGCAGTGAACAGATGGAAATGTCTAAATGCACAGGACTGGTTCAGATCTTGTGTGTAAAATGTGTGTATGTGTGTGTGAATGTGAACGCGGTGTCTGTGTGTGTTTGACAAGAGCGTTCAGTCTGATGTTAAAACATTTCTCGGTGTGTGTTTCTGTCAGAGATGCATCGCACTCAGTCGAAATATGAAGACATGTTCATCCTCAAAGTTTTCATCTTCGAGTTCGTCAACTTCTACTCGTCTCCAGTTTACATTGCTTTCTTCAAAGGCAGGTAAGAACGGCTCCAGCCAATCAGAGCACACCTCACAGAGCTATTTTAAACTAATTTGTTGTCTCTTCTTTCTTTCACCTGGTGGACGGATAATGAACGGCAGAAGTGTATGAACTGGGAAAGTTAGCTACAACACAACCAAGTTAAAATATCTATGAAGCAGCAGCAAGACTGAATCAGTCAGATTTTGCAAACTGAGATTTGCATCTGTATGGAACCTTTTCCTCAGATCTGTCAGCGACTGAAGCAGCAGATACAGGAAATATTTTCATCTGCTGAGCTGATGAGTCAGTCAGAACATATAAAAACACTGATTTTCACTGGAGATTAGGACTGCTTTGTTTTTGTTTCCAGGTTCGTTGGGTACCCGGGGAACTACTACACTCTGTTCGGAGTCCGCAACGAAGACGTGAGTGACACTAATGATGATGCTATACTGTATTGTACGTACTGCATACTGCATATTATGTATATTGTGTTATTCCGGGCTGTGTCTTGCAGTGTGGTGCAGGTGGATGCCTTATTGAACTGGCTCAGGAGATGCTCGTCATCATGGTTGGAAAACAGCTGATCAATAACATCCAGGAGTTCATCTTCCCGTAAACAGCAAACACACAAACACACAGAAAAATATATGTTAACACTGAGAGAACAGGGTGGTGAACTGTGAAAACCAGAACCCCCACAAGGTTTTCATAGTGGTGAAAATCAGTCTTCCTTGTGCTAAGTCAGATTCAGCTCAGCCCGTGGCTGTGCGTTGTCTGCCCTTTGATTCATTTTGATTAAAAAGACAATATGAGAACTACAAGAAAAGAACTTTTGACAAAATGCTACGTTTCTGAATCAAACCTGTTATTTGGCAGGAAGTTGAGGACATGGTGGCAGAAGAAGAGGATGAGTCCTCGGCTGAAGGAGGTGAAAGAAGAGAAAGCAAAGGAGGCTGAGGAAGAGGATCAACAGGAGTATGAGGTCCCTCCCTGGGAGGCAGACTATCAGCTGTTGGTCTGTGAAGGACTCTTCAGCGAGTACCTAGAGATGGGTGAGTCCTGTCCTGGGGCAGCTGGATGGGTGGATGTGTATCTGGTTCACCAGTGATCACTGTCAACTCTCCTCATGCTCCTTAGTGATTCAGTTTGGTTTCATCACCATCTTCGTGGCAGCGTGTCCCCTCGCTCCTCTCTTTGCTCTGATTAATAACTGGGTGGAGACGCGCTTGGACGCTCAGAAGTTTGTCACTGAATATCGGCGCCCGGTGGTGGAACGAGCTCAGGACATCGGCATCTGGTTCCCCATCCTGCAGTTCATCACACACATGGCCGTCCTTAGCAATGTAACACTGTTCTGTCTCTTTGTCAGAGGTGTTTGGTTGTTTTTAATAGAAAAAAGAAAGTGAACCGTCCCAACTCTGTGTTTTTAGGCTTTCCTCATAGCGTTCACCTCATCCTTCGTCCCTCGTCTGTACTATCGCTACACCAGAGACAGCACGCTGAGTGGCTTCACCAACTTCACCCTGGCAACGTCACCACACAGCTACAACCAGCAACACAACACCTCCTGCAGGTAGGAAACATCAGTGCAGCTACAGCAACACAACCTGCTAGTGGACATGATCACTGCAGCTGCAGATGGACAGCTTTGACTGTGACTATACGTTCAGCTCGGCTTAATAATATAACACCAAATCACAAAAGAACAATTCAAGATAGATAAGATAATAAGATAATAGACCCCAACAAGAAATTTCACTTGTTACAGCAACATGAAAAACATGTACAATGAAAAGCAATGAAACTGTTTGAATTATTGTTGAGATGGTGCACACATCTTGTTACTATGGCCAAGAAAGACCTGAAGTGTTCTGTCTTTGTGGAGGAATCAGTCTGTGGCTGAATGAGCTTTCATCTGCCACAGTTCATCATAAAGAGGATCAGACAGATTGTCCAGCATAGCACTGATCTGATCCACCATCCTGTCCAGTTCAGACTGATAGAACATCTTCAGTAACAGTCTGCTCTGTCCTTTCTTGTATAGAGTATCTGTGTTGTTTGTTCAGTCCAGTTTGTTGTTGAAGTGGACTCCAAGACTCTTCCTGCTCCTCCTGAAATCCACCACCAGTTATTTGGTTTTACTGATGTTGAGCTTTAAGCAGTTACTGCTGCTCCACTCAACACAGCTCTGTATCAGTGTCTGTGCATCGTTATCATTACTGCTGCAGCAACACCTGAGGAGTCATCAGAGAACTTCTGTAGGTTCCTGAGTTGTAGCAGAAGTCAGAGGTGTAGAGTGTAAACAGGAGTGGTGCCAGTACAGTTCCCTGAGGTGCACCTGTGCTGCTCATCACCACCTCAGGTCCACAGAACAAACTGTGACAGACAGCAAGACCACCTCCTCTTTTCTCACCACTATGAGTCCCCCTGTCGGCCCGCACTACAGAGAGGCCGGCGACTTAACTATAGAGAAAGCTGTCTGGCATTTTCCCATTGAGCCAGGTCTCAGTGGAGCTGCCTCGACCGGTTGGGGTTTGGGAAAGGAAGACAGAAGAGAACAACAGGCCACAAAACAAAACAAGCAGCAAACAAACACATGTTCTGTGTAATACAGCACAATATCACCGTTGCTCTGTGCAGGTATCGGGGTTTCAGAGATGAACACGGTAAATACCTGCCGGAATTCTTTCACCTCCTCGCCATACAACTCAGCTTTGTCATTATCTTTGAGGTGAGTGTCTCTCACACATCAAGTTAATTTTATGAGATTTGTTTAAGGAAAAGACGCTTAGCTGAAATGTGTCGGCCATAGATGAGAGTGCACCCTATACCACACTACCAGGTGTGAGGTTCTGCTATGACCTGATGAAGTGTTTCTGGTCCTCCTTCCTCAGCATGTGGTCTTCTTCATTGGTGGTCTGATTGATATGATGGTCCCTGACATCCCTGAGGAGGTGGAGATAAAGATCAAGAGGGAGTACTACATGGCTAAAGAGGCGCTTGCTGAGAACCAGGTACAACGAAAGGACTCGACTGTGATCCATCATTTTTCTCATGTTTAAGTTTTGCTTCATGTCGTGTTTTTGTTAGTCGCAGTGTATTTTATCATACGCAGCCTCAGATAAAGTTTGCTTTGTGGTGTTGTTCTTCTAGACTTTGGTGAAAATCATAGTTCCTGATGGTAACAACACATTTTGCGGCGATGTGAGATGGCGTGGAGCTCGGCCCCCTCCACCACAGAGCGACTCCCCTCCGCCAAACCTGAACAACATCCCAGAGGAACCAGACACGCCAGGCAGCTGCTCAGATTAAGCTGTGCTGGATGTAATCCCACTACCTCAGCATCCTCATCTACATGACTGACAATCTCCTTTTCATCTCCCTGCAGAGAGATCTGCAAAACAACAGCGATCCACATGGACTGTGTTGAAAATTGCTACACATCAACCAGACTTCAGCAAGATGCCTATGAGAATGACAAGAGTTGTGTTACGGCTTCAAGTGTCTTTTAAGAACTCTATAAGATCTGTAAAACATTGAAATGGTCCTACAAGACCAACAGAACCTCTTCTAGATGTGTGCTGGATGAAGCACACATCTAGCTCTTGTAAAAGAACAGACCAATGCTAGACCTGTACAATAACTCAGATTTCAGGTTTATCTTTCACGTGTGGTTTCTCCCTCAAGTGCATCTGAAGCTACAGTGAAAGTTGTTTAAGGTGGGGTTTGAACTTCAGGAGAGATGATCTTTACAAGAATTCTGCAGGTTCTACAAGCTTCAAGAGCTCTGTGAGAATTCTTTCCAAAGTTCAGCAGAATCGCTTCCTGTCAGGCAGAACCTGAATGCATTCAGCAGACATCTTTTTGGTCAAGGATTGTTTGGTCTCAGCAAGGTCTGCACAACAAGATGTCTGCTAGACCTCTACGGCACAACATCTACAAGAGTGGTTGAATCCTACAAGACGTTGGCAAGAACTCACTCAGATCTAAAAGGGTTGAAGCCCTCGACATCCTTATATAAATGGATCTGCACAGACCTCCAGTTTTTGCAAGAACCACAAGAGATCTGCAAGTGCTACAAGGTCCTGGGTTTAGATTTCCTCAACTTCCAAACTCTGTTAAAGCTAATGTTCTACAAAACTTTAGAAACCATGAAATATCAGTACAGGAGCACTAAGTGAAGCCCTGTAAGACCTCTACAAGAAGGCCTACAGAGATCAACACAAGAAAAAACATGTGCAGGAAATCCACTTACAGCTTACTCCTTTATTCTCCCAGAATCTGCCGCCACTTTACATTTCAACCTATTTATGCGTTTCTCATATTTCTTCTGTTATATTTTATTTCATGTAGTGTAACCTGGGTAGCACGTTGGTTCAGTGGTTACAGCACGAAAGAGCCTGGGTTTGGTCCTGGTGTCGTTCAGGGTCTTTCAGTGTGAAGTTTGACTGGGTTCTCTCCAGCACTCCGGCTTCCTCCAACAGTCCAAAGACATGCAGTCAGGTTATTTGGAGACTGATGATAGCGGTGCTCCAGCATGCCCGTGACCCCTACAGATGGATATTGGATGGATATTGTAACTCGGCACAATGTCCAGACCTGTCTTTAATATATATTTCACATTTGAATAGTTTCCATGATTATACAATTTATTGCTGATTCTTGTTATGTCCAGACCTAATGAATGAACATGAATTTATGAACTCTTTGGCCTCTGTCATTGAGTTGAAACTACATACTTTTATAGTTTGTATTGTTTTAAAAATCAGAAAATGTGCAAATTACATCTAAGTTAACTTTAACAAAGACCCAGACTAGACTTCTATATTTGTTTTGACACATTTACAGCTGGGTGTCTTAGAAATCTATACAGATATCTTATTACATTGATGGTGTTCATATTTCGTTGAAAAGGATGAAGATATGATGCTAATAAATTTCAAGTGATTTTTACTTCGGCGTCATCATTCTCTTAGAAAAGCTGCTGCTGTCATTGTTGGAGAAACACAAAGTCACTCTTCCTGCCTCATCCTGTGCAGGTCAAATTACCAGTCAAACCATCACTTCACTTCACCTTTTTTATTTTCTTAAGATTTCATCTCTTACTAAACCAGATATTCACTGATTCTCCACAGGCTGCTTAATTAACCATCTTACATAAATGTTTTGGTTATATTTGTAGCTATAGATATTTACAGTATAAACACCAGAGTTCCAAGGTGAAAGACACTGCTGACCCAAAAGAACACAAAGTTTGTCTCACATTTGCCTAAAAACATCTTGATTTTTGACTTTTGGACAAATATTCTGTGGACTAATGAGAGAAAAGCTGAACTTCCTGGAAGGTGTATGTCCTATTAATACAGCATTTCATAAAAAGATCATATCAACAGTCAGACATGGTGGTGATAGTGTGATGGTCTGGGGCTCTGCAGCTTCAGGACCTGGACGACTGATGGAACCATGAATTCTGAGCTCCACCAGAAAATCACTGCAGGAAAAGTGCACTTGGGTTCTGCAGCAGGACAATGATCTGCAACACACCAGAAAGTCCACCTCTGAATGAATCAATAAAACAACAATAAAATGAATTAGGTTTTGAAGCGGCCTAGTCAAAGTCAGGACTTAAAATCCAGCTAAGATGCTGTGGCTTGACCTTAAACAGGCCATTCATGCTTAAAAAACCTGAAAGAAAGAGTGGGCCAAAATTCCTCCACAGTGATGTGGAAGACTCATCGTCACTTATCATAAATGCTTGACTGCAGTTGTTGCTTCCAAGGGTGGCTCAACCCGTTATTAGGTTTACGGGGCAATTACTTTTTCACATAAGGCCAGGCAGGTGTGGTGCTTTTTCCCTAATAAATTAAATATTTTTTAAAAAGCATTTTGTATTTATTCGAGTTATCTTATTATCTGCGTGATATACAAATTAGTTTGACGATCTGAATCATATATGTGTGACAAATATGCAAAAAAATAAAGAAAACAGAAAGTAGAGGAATATTTTTTCACAGCAGCGTAAAGTTACTCGGGTAAAAGTGCGAGAACTTCACATATTACTCCACTAAATTCTGCGCTATATGAGTTGAGTAAATGGACTGAGTTGCTTCCCTCCACCGGTAAAACTCATTTTTCAGTGTGTGGCTGTTCCCGGTCAGGCGCTCCGCGGGCAGCTAAACCCACTCGGCGTGTGACGTGTAGGACCTCCTCCTCCGACACACAGCAGCAGTAATGGCGGACTACGACAGCTACGATGAGCGGGACCGGGCCTACGGTAGCTTCGGTGGCGGCAGAGGGTGAGTGTCTGTTCCGCACGGTAACTCTGTCGTCTACATCCAACACAACACCTGACCAGACCGTCGCTGAGATTCTCGCTGCTGTACTCCCCGAGCCTGGGTGCAGGGCGGCTAGGCCCCATAGCTCGTCCGGCCCAGCGCCTGCTGAGGGGGCC